>BSQZ01000045.1:3348163-3645663 GCA_033239005.1 Lamellibrachia satsuma | reverse complement strand
AAACCCTTCAAGTATCACCAGACAATCACTCACGTGGAACCCCCGAGGGAAGAAGGGAGCAGCCAAGAAACACCTGGTGGTCGGATATTGAAGCGAAAATTATAAGGATTGGTTACACCTGGAATGAATTCACGAAGATGTCCCAAAGCATCATCCAATTGAGAACTTTGGTCGATGGTCTATGCTCCCAGCGAACAAACTGATCTAATGTGTAATGTGTCGGTGCTTCTGCTTGGTATTATTGGCCACAGATTCCTTCCGCCTTTAGCTATTTTGCAGATTCCAAATAATAATATTATACCCACCAACATCCTAAATTGTGTAACAAAAGCAACCTTGTCAAATTGTACTAATGACTCATCTATGAGTTATTTCGTTGACGAATAAGGTACATGAAATGAACTGGGGCTAGATATGTGGAATGCGCCCTATATCGTCCATTAACTACTGGAGCCTCGGGCGATTGGTTGGCGACTATACGGAGGAATGTAGATCAACAGTAACGTCGTTGTTCTTACAGACTGGCGCAGGCCTGCCGATCAGGACTTTGAAAGGATCTAGCTGGTAGTGCAGTCCAGTTAGTACCTTGTAGCATACGTGGTGTGGGCAGTGAGGCGCGACCCTACACTAGTGGCTTTACTCATATTTGACGCACAACATTGCTGACGGGCGTAATGTAGATTACCGACCACTGTTCCTACAAAATCCTTATCGCTTTCCTTTCGTCCGGAGGTTAGTTATCATAAAACAGGACATAACGGGGAGTTCAAAGTTACTCCTTTTGAGAGGTTGTTCTTTGCATCGGGAGTCCGCATAGCGCGAGTCCATTGTCATTCACGTTACGTCACGTTGTCATTAGCATTTAGCTTTTCAGCCTCTGTAAAAATACATTTAATTGATTCATCCAACAACTAAAGGTAGGTCATATACACAACACATGACGGTTGGCATTTTCTGAACATAGCAAAATAATGAAGACTGTGACCAAACAATCATTATATTCAAGTTCCCTGTTAGCGAACTAGTTACCTATTTTATTGATTAACACGTTTTTATTGGCACCGCACTGTTGCGCGCATATGAGAGAACATGTGTTATTCTAAACATCGACTACATGTCTACGTCATCTTGCACTGCCCCCTGCATGGTGGTGTTCACTGACGCCCTCGTTCGCACATTAACCTGACCTGCTGACCTGCGCTAGAGAGGCGACATAAACATTACATCTGAACTGACACAAGAGTTTTATTTGGTTGAGTACAGTTTCGTGGTGCTGACTTGTTCAATCAGTTTGATTTGACTATTGCCCAGCGCTATTCGAGCAAGATAATCAACAATAAAAATTATATGTTCGTATGTTTGTATTGAGATACTTGGAAATCATGGCATATACGTTGCATTTCTTTAGGCGCCATTTTCTATAAGAAAGGAATGCAGTAAATTATACACTACTCCTCAATGGAGAGCACAAAGGCCACGCACCTTACATCAATGTTAACCAAAGTGATTGGGTAGATTTCAAAACACCGCTGGCTGCGAACTATCTGACCTACATTTCCACAGCTGTCGCCATTTTGTACAACATTTGTCGAAAGATGGAACTGTGATACACTGCTCCAGTCAATACTTGCCGGCAACATGTTGAATAACAACATAAATGCGTCTTACGTAGCAGCTCTGAGTGCTAACTACGAAGAACGCATAGTGTGATATTGGTTGAACAAGCAATGAAAACAACAGTTTGTGACGTCCGTGTCTCCTGCTTTTTCTAAATTATTATTATTGAACTGAGCTCTCGTTGAACGATTCGGATTCATGCACTGGTGATAGTCACTAGCGATAGTCACTGTCAGGGGGCGTTTTATTCACAGCGGTTCCTAAAATACTCAATTGGAGAGAAGGAACTTATTAACACTATCCGACCCACCAGGGATATACAGTCCTCAGTGTTGACACTGATGGTATATATGAAAATATGCTGTGTTTGGTTCTGTCTGCATACAGGTAGATTTGATTCGAGAAGTTATCGGCCAAATTTGATATGCCATCCAGGTATATTACACAAATAAGTTGCGCCTAGTTGTCAAGCTTTAGAGACTGGCATTTGTCTTGCCACATTCAACGTTTCCGTGTATCGTAGGCCTTGTTAACTTACTATTTATGTCAGAGTACCGAAACTTCAACCTAGTATGCTTTTGAGAAATATTATACATGCAAATGCTAAAACAGATAATATCTTTAATCTGGTACAGAAATCGAAAGTTAACCCTTCGAAGCTAAATACCGGATCCACCCCTGTGAAGGGACACGGAAAAACCGGCAATGTATCGCTACTCTGCTGAATGCTTGTGTCGTGTGAGTGGTTACATTGTAAAGACATCGTCAGATGAACAGAAAAAGTGCCTTTGTTCATCGTACTCAAGTTAAACGTTCAAGTGGCAGTATATTCATTGTCAATGCGGCTAGAAATCAACTTACGCCAATCTGTACAGTTTTGCATCGTTCTGTACTTAAAACTTATTTGTGACTGGTGTTCTTTTCCTCCAGATGGTTGCTGACATTGTTGAGACGACGTAACAAGTGCCTTCTTCTCGGTTTCTTTCCAGGATCATATTTTCGTATCATCATACGACCGTACCATCTAAATTTATACATTTTTATCACTTCTTTACTTGGGGTGATCTTGTTTATAAAGGTTCCTATTTCGCTGTATTTCCGATTTGGTGCTGCTCTGGCATCATTCGTATGGCTTTCGTGTCTACTATTGTGATTCAACTTTTGAGTCTCTTTGTCAAGGTCCAGCATTCACTGTCATAGGTCTTAAAATGGTTTTGTGTATGATATGTAGGAGTGATAATTGAGTGCCAGAAGCCCAATGGTCGGCATGCTATTGATTTAGCTACATCCTACATTCTAGTTGTACTTGGCAATACGGTAGTTCTTCGTATGTCATTTGAGGCCATATGGTTGCTGTTAATATCCAGATACGGCGACGCAGACGGATTACTTTGCACAGCCCGTGGAGAAGACGCTAAAATATCAGTGGTTAACACCTCCGGTGACAACAGCCGGGCGCCCGCTTACATAATCAACTGGCACAATGAAGACCGGGATAATCCACGCTTCTATCATTAGCATGCCAATATAGAACCCCCTCTTCGACGTGAGTCTTTAATTAGCACTTTCCACTAATTACTTTACCTTGTATGACGTAACGTGGACATGGTGCCGGTGAAGCAATGTTAATTGGAAACTGATGAAGCGAATCATGTGATACGTAAAGGTTGTTGTCATACAAGACCTCGTCTCGACTAAAGGCAAACATTGCGCACACTATGTACACAACACCATTGGCAGCACTCGTCGACATTTTCGGGTAGGTTTAGTGTAAGAGGTGGGCGCAGATTGCAGTTGAAAGACGCTTACTTAAAATCGCGATTCTTTCACATACGGCTTTACTTGTGCTCTTTCTGGGACTATTAAGTTCAGACGTGATGGTCGATTATGTAATGATTGGATTGGTGTTTGCAAACATAAATTAATATATGTTTTAGTTCGATGTATCTGTGACCATTTAAAACATTTGGATGCACTGCTTCTGATCGATTGAATGGATGCTACACACGACTACTTCGTAAATCACTCAACATCTACTGGACAAGACAAATTTAAAATTATATATGGAAACACCAAAGTTGTCAGAGACAATCCGGCGGAAGCAGGCCCTATGTGCCGGTGACTGTTCCAGAAGGAAACAGTGGTGGGATAGGGGTTTACATGGCAAGGACAATGAAGACTAGGGAGACCACACTGGGTGTAGGCCACCATCAAATGTTGGAACAACGGTAATCAATTTAAATGCCTCACATCATTCAGCAGTATAAACGAGCAACCGTCCCATGGCGTCAGAAGCCTAGAATGTGTATTTTTTATACCAAGTCATCATATGCATATACTCTCATCTACTTAAGTTACATCCGATTTAAACACATATTATGTGGCCAACATTGGCCCAGCAAGTCGTTCCACTTTAACGTCAGACTGAGATGGTTAGACAAAGGACAATTGCAGTCTGTACTTGCCCTTGTCGTGTCGTGCAACGTGACAAAAGAATAACATTATAACATCAGATCAGAATGATAAGCTTCATCACAATCGCTGGTGTGTTTTATGAGGTTCAAGTCATTGACAAAACACAAACTGAGGCGGAATTTACGAACAATCGGACGCTTTCTTGAATCTTCACAACTTTGTTATTTCTCATGCAGGTATATGCAAAGGAGATATTCCGTTTGTTTGATAATGTTTTGAAACTGGCAAAAAAGCGCCTTCCACAACACAACGACTCTTTTGGTGGGGATAGTTATTATAAACGTATTGACGCCATCTTTAATTTAGAGGGCAGCCGCAGGGGTCATAATGCGTTTCTACAGCCTGATAAAACTAAAGGGTCCCATGCACCTCGTGGGTAGAAAGAGAGTTAGCCTGTCGTACAAACGACTAGAATGCACTCGCATAGAACAGATTCAGTGCTCATCCGCTTGAATGTCAAAGGTACGTCGCGGTCGACCAATGTGGCTTGTACTTCGATGCTATCACACCAAGTATTGTCATATTTGTATAAATGCAACTTGCTAACAAATCCGGCGTGACGACACTGGAAGAACTGCGCCAAGGAACAGACCTGACAATAACAACAATAATGTGTGGCCTTATATAGTGGCGGCATCCACCCAGACAAGGCGCTCGTGGCACTGACTGCAGTGTCAGAGCAAGTGTTTGGGCAGCAACTAATACAACGAACGTGTGCGTTTTTGTAGATGGATAATACTAGCTCTGCGAGTATACGATATGTTTGTCCATTTCCTTGTGTGGACTATTTTACTTCCCTCGCATAGTCACCATTTAGAAGACGCTACTAAAGAAGCTACTAAAGACATTTCTTTTTTCCACTTAATGGGTTTTACCGCTTTGATATTGCATTATGAATTATCTTATTACATATTATCAATCCTATTTATGCTCTGTACTATTGATGATATTAGCGTTTTATTTCCTATTTGAGATTTATCTTTTATATACAAATGCCATGTAATCAGTATACTTTTTCTTAAAATAATTTTACACACGCGAACATTCTGCATAGTTTTTAACATTTTATACAGCGCATGTATTATTATTATTATCACTATCTACATACAAGTTTGTGTCGTGTGAACTGATGTCTGTACACACCCGTGAACGGGGCAGTAGCCCCGGATTTAATGTTGTCAAAATAAAGTTTTATTATTTATTATTATATAGAAGGGACCGACTGCGTTTAGGGTCTCTTCCGAAAGATACAGGCAGTTAGGAGTGAATTAAACTGCCCAAATTTGTAAACGGCAGTAGGTGAACTAGAACTCCGCTCGACTGAAAGTCCGACGTTTTAACCGCATAGCTACTGCGCCCCGTCACCAACAAGTCGATAACTTTGGACGACCGTTGATAACTGTAGGACGACTTGGATCGCTCCCACGGTTCATTGAACGTCGGTACTGATGACAGGGACGATTATGTACCGTTTAACTGACATTCTTTAGCTCTGCTTGGGGTTCGAAATGACTGGGTTGTGTACTTAGTGGCCGTGGCTTTTTTCCATACGTCATTCAGAAGTTGCTTGAGGAGCGCACGTTTATTGAAGCACGCATCGTGTTTACGTCTATTCCAGAGATATCTACAGAGATTACTGTACTGACATGGTCATTTGGCACAGCATAGGCAACCTGAATGCCTGAGGAAGCGCTGGGAACGAATCTCAGTAAAATTGGTCAAAATATGAACACATTAATCGATTCTCCCCTGAATGTTTCTACCATGTATGCATGCATGCATGCTTACATACATGCTTACATACATACATACATACATACATACATACATACATACATACATACATACATGCATACACGCATACACGCATACACGCATACACACATACATGCATACATGCATACATGCATACATACATACACACATACACACATACATACACACACACATACATAGATACATACATACATACATACATACATACATACATACATACATACATACATACATACATACATACATACATACATACATACATAGATACATACATACATACATACACACATACAGACAAACATACATACTTACACACATACACACATACACACATACATGCATACATGCATACATGCACACAAACACACATACACACATACACACATACACACACATACATACACACATACACACATACATACATACATACATACACACATACATACGCAAGCACGCACTATCTCTCCCTGTCGCGCTCTCTCTCTCTCTCTCTCTCTCTCTCTGTTGTCATAATCAGGAATGTTGTTGTTGTTTCAATAATTGGTGTCCCAATAGCGGCGTGTGTGTGTGTGCGTGTGTTCGTGCGTGCGTGCGTGCGTGCAAACATCATCTCTATGTGTTCTGGGTTGTACATTTAATCGACTCCCATTAAGAAATGTTATCACATATATTCAGCACCAGCCGTTCAGTTATCTGACAGCTGTGCACCTAGATCGACTTCAGTTGTGGGTCACCGAATGGTTGCATTCAGTGCACACCATGAATGCGGATTTGATCGAATTTTATATAACTTTTAGCCTTAGAGGTGTATCCAGCGAGGTCGCTCTACACAAACATTCAAACAACTGAGTCTCATTATCGCAATGTGTTTCAAATGAAATATGTCCTAAACGCGCCTGTTTGTAAAGAGAGATAATGTTGGCGCCGGTAGCGTAATGGCACGGTTGAACGAACAAGTAATACGCGTGTTTGGACAAACTCATACCTCGGGCTACTTAGGTTGGACTAGGTACTTGTCGCTGCTGAACTGCGAACCGTTGCTCAGTGGTTGCGTAAATTAACCCGGCTAACACCGTGTATCTACATCATTCTATTTATTGGTGCGACTAACACGGATTCGTTTAATTTGTTAGGGGCGTTGTAGCAGCGCACAACTTGCGATTACAAAAACAAAAATTAAATTCATAGCCATTATTGAAAATAGCAAGGGAACGTTTCAGAACAAATGGGGTCTGACATGTTTGTTCACTGTGGACAAAGTGTCTTCTTTCGTTGGTCAATTAATCTTATCTGTAGAAAATTTATTTAAAACGGCTTGCAAAGTTGTTCACACCTGTTAAGTATATTTCCACATCTTAAATATTCTACAGTATGGTTAAAATATCCAAACACCATGTTGTGTTACATCTATAAAATAACCCAATGCTATCCATATATTTATTGGGGAAAACGGAAAGAATTTGTTTAAGTTGTTTTTACACGAGTGAGTTCTTCCAGTGACAATTATTTTCTTCGTCCGTAATCAAATACATTCGAAGCAATTTAAATTATTTTAAAATGTGCACCGATTTACACTCCTTTATACATATAGGGTGACTGGGTGACTCTTTGTTACTGCAGCCAAGGTGTGTCACGTGTTCCATTTGTGACCGTTAAATGCCACACTTTTTTAACATGTAGCAGAATATATCAATCAGCTATGCGGTTAGTGTCTGTTTAATGTTGCACTTCTCTATTAGACGTCCAGTGGGTGACTCCCACCAATAAATTTAAATGTCGTAGTTAATATCTATCACACTCCGCGTGGGCAGGTGTAGGCTCATATACGACAGGTCTTTTCTACATACAGCGACATGTGCAATGCAATGCATTGCAATGCAATGCAATGCATTGCAATACAATGCAATGCAATGCAATGCAATGCAATGCAATGCAATGCAATACAATGCAATGCAATGCAATGCAATGCAATGCAATGCAATACAATACAATACAATACAATACAATAACCATGCAACGATCTGGAATTTCAGTGGGAGCAAACCGTTTATGAAATAGAAACAAAGACACTCATTTACCTCCTCGGAAACCAGTCGTGATATATCATAATTACACCAGGTGAACCCGAACACCAACTAAACTGAACGTTATCCCAGTTCTCGCGTTAACTACCTGGTGGGCACTGTAGCACATGTAGCACATGTAGCACTGTAGCACATGTAGCACCTGATGCACACGTAGCACTGTAGCACATGTAGCACTGTAACACATGTAGCACCTGGTGCACACGTAGCACATGTAGCACATTTAGCACATGTAGCACTGTAGCACATGTAGCACACGTAGCACTGTAGCACACGTAGCACTGTAACACATGTAGCACCTGGTGCACACGTAGCACACGTAGCACATGTAGCACATGTAGCACATGTAGCACATGTAGCACACGTAGCACTGTAGCACATGTAGCACTGTAACACGTGTAGCACCTGGTGCACACGTAGCACATGTAGCAAATGTAGCACCTGTAGCACTGTAGCACATGTAGCACATGTAGCACATGTAGCACACGTAGCACACGTAGCACTGTAGCACATGTAGCACCTGGTGCACACGTAGCACTGTAGCATATGTAGCACTGTAACACATGTAGCACCTGGTGCACACGTAGCACATGTAGCAAATGTAGCACCTGTAGCACTGTAGCTCATGTAGCACATGTAGCACTGCAGCACATGTAGCACAGTGGTTAAATCGCCGGATTCTCAAACGGGTTTGAATCCACTCGCTGTCGTTTCGAAGCTTTGGTAATTTTGTTCATCCCACGTTGGATCGGTTCATTCAGTCGTATAAATAAGTACCTGGCTGTAGACGTGTGACTGTATAAGAACGAATAGCCTTCTGTAATAATTGCAGCGAGAAAAAATAATGTTTCATAGTGAAGTCGAATTGGTGCTGGGGTGAACATGTAGCGCCCTACGTTGGAGGTTTCAAGTCATTTGAGCTGTCCGTGGACCGCGCAGTATAAGTTACCCTTACTGTAACTTTTAAATCATTTACATCGTTGGATGTCTTTCCTGAACACCAAGGCGACCAAGCCCATATTGGTCCACGCCAGTTGATGTTGTCGATACGGACGAGTAGCAGCGGACAAACGTTTCACATCGTATTTCATTTTTAATTTTCGAATAACAAGTGCACGAAATATATGTTGTTTAAAAGCATATCTTGGACAAATGGGTGTTCGTGTATATCAGCGAAATGTAGTGAATACCATGAGACATGGGAACCGTAACACCATCGCTTCATTAAATCACTGTGCCGGGGTGTCATCCAGCAAAGACAAAGAGATGGTATGGCAAGATGAACCTAAAATACTTATTTGAATTGTATTAACTTGCATGGATTTTCGGGTTCGTCCTAAATAATCAGTTTAGTCTTCATAAGTTTGTGTTTCGAGAACGTGGTTTGTGAATACAAAATTATTGTTTTTGACATTCGAATATGTCCATCTTCCAGTCTTTTCTTGAAGGCTGGACTGATTTCTGCTTCCACTGTTGACTGTGGAAGGTTGTTCCAGTCTTGGACGACACGTTATGAGAAGGCCTGTCAGATATCAAGCCTTGAAGAATTTCTCGTTAGGACGCCGTATGATTTTAGTGATAATAAAGAAGAAATGCTCTTTGAAGATGTCGTCAATGACATGTAGAATTAAGTATAATTGAATCGTATTCATTAACACGTTGATTACAGCTAACGCGACCAGGCCAAATGATCAAGATGCAACCTCCTTCATGAATGGTATAGGAAAATGAGCTACATACCCTAACTCAATATACTAACACAGGGCTAATTGCTAAATAGTGGTTGCCTCAACGATGTACTACACATCCCTCTAGTACCTGCGTTCGACGTATACAACGTGTCCAAGGAGAGGAGGTTAGAGCCGCCTATCCTAACTCATTACCCTAACACAGGTCTAATTGCTAAATAATGGTCGCCCCAATGGTGCTTCACTCCTGTCTAGTACCTCACCTCGACGCATACAATACGTCCAAGACGACGAGGCTCAACTCGTGGCCGGGGTATACAACTTTAATAAAGGAGCGATTCGTCGTTGTGATAAGTTGCATTGTTATCTACGGACAGGTTTGAATGGGTCAACCGCTGAACAGAAGGAAGGTATTATCTGGGAGAGGCGAAAGGCTGCATTAGGGCCGCTGCGAGCCGATACGGAGAAATCACGGGTCCAGCTGTCAGATGGGCGAGGTAGATACAATACAAACAGAGGGTCAGTGCTAACGCCGTGGGTCTGAGTTGACCGGCCAACTGATAGAAGCCAGTAAGCCGTGTTGTGATTGAGTGAAATGACACGCACCGATGGTAACTAGGTGGGAAAGCCGTTCAGTTGTTATTACATTAATTGTGTGAATCTGGTCAAGTAAATCAAATGCGTATTTACTGAATGTGGCGTGACAATGTTAGCATTAGAAGCGCAGCATAAATTTTGTCATTGATTTCTCGTGCGAGAAAAAGAAATCAGGATTTGCTTAACAATACGTACAAACAATGCGACATGCCTACCTGGTTGGCGTCTATGGGAAAAGACATCAGGTATCCCTTCTCATCAATGAAGTTGGAGAAGTATCCAACAATGGGCTTGCCGCTCATGTCGATGTCCTGTGCAACATTTGGGTCCTGTGCCAGCAGAATACTGCTCCAACAGAGCAGCTTCGTCTTGCTGTGTGGGTAGTGATGAACGCCTTTATCGAATGCCACCGTCGCGATCTTCGTGTCGCGCTTATAGTTCGCCTTCCAGTAGTTGCCTTCGTGGTCTTGGAAGGCCTCGGCTGGGGTCAGTGATGAGCCGTACGACCCCGTACCGTAGGAGCGGTACTCCTTGTACAGATGGGGTGCATAATTGCCCTGGCCATGTACGGCGACCGTCATATCCTTGAAGACGGTCAGTGACAACATCTCCACGCCCACGGTGATCATCGGCACCTTGTCGAGGTTGTACAGCGGCGCGGGCAGAGTCTTGCCGAAGCCGTCGAACTGAGCTCCCTCACCGAAGCCGTACGTGAGGATCTCCGTGCGGTCCTCGCCGACGTACAACGTGAAGTTCAACTCCATGGAGACCGGGCGTGGTTTGTTCGACAGGTACAAGTAGACGGCAGGCAGGCCGTTCGAGTTGGACTTGCTCGGGTATACGCGGAGGTACCAGCGGTGGCCGGCAAACAGGAACGTTACCGTGTCGAAGTAATAGCCACTGGCGTTCTTGCGAGTGCGACACCGTGGAGACGTGTCCACCTAAACAAGGATTGAATACATATTGCAAAGTAGCACCAAATGGGACATTTCTATATAGAATCGACAGTAAAATTTCAATGTATGTCACAGGTGCTTATTATTAGTAGTATTATTAAGTCAAGCAGTTTATGGCTTAGGGTCGGTGTTTAATCCTGTGTCCAGTGCGTAAGCAACAGAACGCAAGGATGAATTATATTAACGTTATCACCTGTGAAGATCAACTCGAAAATTACCACTCGTGAGAATTGTGAAGAAATGTATCTTTCCTACTACAAGTTCCTCGCGACCTTTAGCAAATCAACAACCGTTTTGTGGAAGTGGCAGGTTACTGTAGGATCAACATTAACCTCAATAAAAGGAATGTTCTTTACCAGCTATACCATGATGCTGAACACAACGTTAAAAAGGCAAGTCTTCAGGTGACTGCAGAATGTCATTATATTTACTACCGACATAACAATGATAGGGAGTGAGTTCCAACGAGATGATGCGGCAACCGAAATACTGTAGTTTATAGTTAGTATACGTATGAACTTCCACAATACTAGGCAACACAACGAAGTGCGCTACCAACTAAAAGTGCAGAAAATTATAACCATTTGTTTTCTAGCAAAGTTAAGACGTTGGCTCAACCAACTATCGGATTAAAAAATAGATAACCTCTTCACCATGCACACTGTGACTGAGTGCTCAACAAATTACGGAACTGCATAAGTTACACGGTGTCCACGGAGTCTCTTTCGTGCGACGACAACATTTCCTAATGACACGGGTTTTCTTGTGATGTCTATTTGTTTTGCCGGACATCTTTAATGTAGCAAGACTCACGAAAAAGAAAATAATGTACAGGTTATGAGAAACAAATACTTTTCAGTTTTAAATGCGACTCGATAAAAATAGTGTGGGTTTGTGGTTCACATGGTGTTGAAAATGTGTAAGTTATGGCGAAACTAGTTGCCCAGTGTTGTGGAAGTGCACATATGTGAGATTCCGTTTACCCTGCCCCACCGTTGTCTCTTGCACATTCACCTGCTGCTCGAAGCGCGTGACGCTCTGGAACATGGTAAGTTCCAGAACGACTCGCTTGCCTGTCTCGTCGAGGAAGCCGGCCCCCTGGTGAAGCAGCTCGTCCAGCGGCACGAACTTGCTCTTGCCGAGCAGCGACTGCGAGCTGGAGAACTTCTGGTTCGACGAGAAGTACTTATTCTCGTTGTAGTCGAAGCGATGGGTCAGACACAGCCGGTACTTGGCCTTGCACGACGTCGCCGCTGCGCTCTGCCCGTCGCCGTACTTCCACTTGAGGAAGAAGCCCATGTATCGTTCCTCCTTCTTCATACACACCAGCGACCACTTCTGTCCATTGTAGTTCACCTCGGAGCTCTCGATCGCCTTTGTGCCGTCCCCCAGTCGCTGCGGGTTCTCGAAGATAAACGTAAACACGTGCGTCGAGTCATCCTCATCAGGCACAATGCCGAACTTGTGCAGGTTTATGGCCGCCATATTGGGTTGAGTCCACTCGCCGGATGTTCACTTTCTGGTTTACGTTGTTTGTGTGCTTCTTGTCTGGTTCTACAACCGGTCATTCATTTCGGTAAAATGAACTCTACAAGCAATTAGAGACATGATTATAATCGAAATAGATAAGATTCTAATCGAAATATATATGATACTGATCAAAACAGATATGACAATAATCAAAGTACACCACTCTATAATTTAGGAGCAAGTGAAAGAAAATGTGAACGTAGAGGCACTAAAATAGTTACATTTGAATGACTAGTTATGTTTAATCATTCTTGCTACCGAAAACTATATCTACTCTTCAAATACTTGGACATGTAAGAACACAAGTATGATATAAACATATAATTATCATTAATCGTTTGATGGCGTTATGAACATAGACGCAGTCACCTCGTTATACTAAGAACACATCACTTCTCAAGCAAGCCGTGTAAATAAACAATTTTAAGAATGGAGATCATTCAATGTGTACACATCTTGTGCTGCTGTAAAAATCAAATGCATTGTTGATTAACACAATACTAGTCGTGTAGTAAATATATAAAATTGATAAGTTTCGCATTACGCTGGCTGGTTATCAACTTGACTACCGGCGTTATCATGGTATGAGAATTATCACTCAATTGCACGAGCTAGGTCTTTGTGTTGATACCCAATGCCTATTCATACAATATGCTAGATTCGTATCAAATGTGGACACTCCCTTTGGAGCTAAAATAGCAGTGGAAGTCTAATGCCTAATGCGATTATTCTCTTATCGAGTAGGGAGAAATCTCAGTACAAACTGACGCCAGGATTCTCCAGTGCTACAACGCCGTGTCCTTTTGAATCACACTTCAAAGAGGTTGCACCCCGGCGGTACGGTACACATTGCAATACTACCTTCTATTATCGCCCTCTCTGTGTGGTGAACGGGAGCATTCTGAATATAGTGCTTTATCGTTGCCTCGAGACATTACGATAGCTTGACCAGATGAGGCCAGAAACAATAACGAAACAATCGCTTGATTGTGCGCTACGGTTACCTCATATATGTCAGATTGCATTCGCCCACATGAGAAATATGTAAGGCTGTCGGAGAAGGAACTTCGTTATGCGTGTGCTTGATAATATATGCTTACATTTCCCGATTTGAAACACAACGTCACTATTTGCAGTACTAACAAATGATATGCATAATTTTGTTTTATATTAGCACAAAGTTTTGGACACTCAATTCGTAACGAGTTCGATACCCACCACCGCCACCGTCAACTGTAGTAAACAACCAGTCGAATTCATCAAAATGTCCCAACGCACCAACGTATTGTTTTAAACGGACTCAAATGTTAACCTGTGTTGCCGGTTCTACGTATAGCAATGTCACTGGGTGATTTACTCCTGGTAAATGTAGGGTAAAACAAATATGGCTCATGGCTCCATATGTGTCATGATAATTGTGCACGAGGCAGCTGGCATTAACAGCTGTTATTAAAAATAGTACTGGCGGCTACAGCTGAAATTAATTATTCTAGTTTTGTTTTTGCTCTTTCGCTATGTGAATATTTCACTACCAATCAGAAAGTGATTAAATGATTAAATGAACATTGTTTCGAGTGTTTCGCTGTTATTATCTTCATGAGCATAGTATATGCATGTTTAATAATGGTATATATTATAGATATATATTTTCAGTTATTTCAAATTATACGTGTACGCTGTTAGATAATTCCTGTGTCTCGACATATCGGTTGGTGTGTGCGTGTTATGAAACGAATTTCAGATAAATTCAAATATAGCGCATGAATATTAACCTGCATTCACAACAGTGTTCACATGCACATTAGGTGAAGAAGAAGAACAACATGAACAATCAAAAAGACGGGACACCAGCGGCATTTCTAGACGTTTGCATGTTTACATGATCTCCAAGGTTGCACTGCTAATTATTTAATCACTGACATAGCTGATATTGTAAATGCGTTAAACTCTATGTATGTGTAACCAAAATAAAGTTATTCATTCATTCAAAATGTAGCTAGCCGGGATGGAGACAGCCGCCATTACGTACGCTTATAGACGGGATGGAGACAGCCGCCATTACGTACGATTATAGACGGGATGGAGACAGCCGCCATTACGTACGCTTATAGACGGGATGGAGATAGCCGCCATTACGTACGCTTATAGACGGGATGGACACAGCCGCCATTACGTACGCTTATAGACGGGATGGAGACAGCCGCCATTATGTACGCTTATAGACGGGATGAAAGGCGAACGACCCAAATGATCCGAAGGTAATTGGCCACAGAAGAAGCCAGGGATGTCATTAACTCGGTCGCTTCTATTCACGGGGTTGTTAGATTACAAGTAGGGTTGTTTAGGGCAGCTTCTTTCGCAATGTCCTGGCGGTAAAGAGCCGTTGTCGTGGAAAGACGAAAGGGGCTAATGAAACGGGAAAGTGACGAGTAGTAATCTTGTTGACTGCCTCGAGGGTTATTGTCACCTCGGTCAATAAAACAGCCACTTGACGTCGTATAACACGACCCAGCGGTCGACACAAGTAGCACTTGGGCAATTCGCAGCGGGGAAACTACAAAATTAGGATTTGAATGAGATGTGCAGTCATCATGAAACAGTAATCACGCAATAACCGAAGAGGTGTAAATAGGTAAATATGCGAGGAGATTGTTGGTACACCTAACTAACCAAACATTGGTATGAATCTAAGGGAAGATTGTGACTAGGGAACTCCAATGTGCTTGTTTGGATTCCGAGAAAAAACTTTGAAATGAACTGAATACATTCAACGAACCAAACAATAACATCATAATTGCAAATGAACGTTGAGTTCATTAATAACGACACGAACAAGGGCTTTACTTGGACTTAGTGACACCAATGATAACAACAGTCGAACTCAACGCCACAAGCCGTGTCACGGGGACTGAACAGAGACTGAGTGACGACGGCTGTGAATGCGAGCCCACTCGACCGTCACCAATTCAAACTCGTTATGACCCAGCAGTCTTTCACCTTATTGTATTGTAGACGCGATGTCAACGTTATGACCCAGCAGTCTTTCACCTTATTGTATTGTAGACGCGATGTCAACGTTATGACCCAGCAGTCTTTCACCTTATTGTATTGTAGACGCGATGTCAACGTTATGACCCAGCAGTCTTTCACCTTATTGTATTGTAGACGCGATGTCAACGTTATGACCCAGCAGTCTTTCACCTTATTGTATTGTAGACGCGATGTCAACGTTATGACCCAGCAGTCTTTCACCTTATTGTATTGTAGACGCGATGTCAACGTTATGACCCAGCAGTCTTTCACCTTATTGTATTGTAGACGCGATGTCAACGTTATGACCCAGCAGTCTTTCACCTTATTGTATTGTAGACGCGATGTCAACGTTATGACCCAGCAGTCTTTCACCTTATTGTATTGTAGACGCGATGTCAACGTTATGCCCAGCAGTCTTTCACCTTATTGTATTGTAGACGCGATGTCAACACAATATAAATTATCAACCGATGCTGCAAACAATTTTGAACTGAACTGTTTCACACAAAACGTGGTCCTCTGTAAATAGACAAAGTAACACACCCTCTCGCTGTCTCAAGCCTCGGGGTCAGCTGCACTTAAACATGTCAACATCTGAATTAAGATATCACCATATGCAACAGGCCAGACCAGTAATGCGTGTTGTTTTTACACTGATCATTATAACAATTAAACAAACATGTCACATATAAAATGGATACTCTCTGCATTTACACTCTTGTCATAAAAAGAGGGGACATGATTGAAGCCAACAAATACCTCCATGATATCTAAGTACTATCTACAAGGTCGATTGAATGCTACTTCATCGTAACACGGTGACCAGGAACACAGTCTGAAGTTCAAGAAGGAACGCGTGACGGCTAGACAACGGAGGAGCTACTTCATACATAGCGCAGTGAACCGACAGAACACCCACACATAGAATGTTGACTGAACACCCACTCTGGTGAACACATCAAAATCATGACTGGAAAAATACTGTTATATTTACATTTTTGAACAAAGTGATAGCTTCCCACCCATAATAAGCACATAATCTAAAAGGTCATGCCTAGTGGAGCTGAATATGGTGTGTGTGTGTGTGTGTGTGTGTGTGTGTGCGTGCGTGCGTGTGTGATTTTCTTATTTAATGCATGGTGTAATTTGTTTTATTACCACTACACCTCCGCGCACCGCTGTATAGAATTCAAGACAAATCAGCATACTTTTTTTATATACAAAAGATGATTGATAATTTCTTTCGAATATAAGATGTTAGACTATCCACGTCAACCTAGCAGCCATTACGCTGACAATATTGGTCGAATGTCCGGCTCAAGGCGATTCATTGACGGCGGGGGGCAGAGCTATACAGTCAAGTAAAAGCGCACCTCAAAGACACCTCCTAAGGTTCCTATATAAACTGGATTTAATCCGTCGACCCGTCACTTGTGACAGTCGTCTCCAAACATCGATATGCTGGGCTCAGTGAAACAACCTATTTAAAGAGGTTGTATATTGTCGCGAACAAACACGCAATTTAGCTATACAGGTATATTGTATAGTGTATTGGAGTTATTTATGGAGGTCGTCGCTCCTGAGTCCGCACATCACTTTTGTCTGTCTATCACAGTGGGGTACTTTATTCCCTAGCACTGACATGTCTAATTGTAATACTTCGTCCTAAAATAAAACTCCCGCTCTTCTGCACGAGTACGGAAACTGTGCCCAAATCCAATGTTTGTTTGGATCGCCACATGGACACTGAAATACAGATATTATCCTCTCATGGCGAGTATCAAGTCTTAGTCGCCATTTATCTTTGGCATGAAATGTTTTGCCGCAGTGTTCATATACGTCATGTCCGGTTGTGTTTTACCATGCGTAGACAAGCTATAGCCGCTTTATATATGTTTTCCTGAGTGGAACAAAATATGATGTAACACACTAAGCATGAAACCAAAGTCTTCTGTCTGGGTCTATGTGCCACGACTAGTAAAATTCGAACCCGTTAATGACATCAACACTAAGGCCGGGTAACGTTATCAGGGTAAAACAAGAGGAGGGAGTTATGAGTCATGGATTAATTCGTTGTGGGAATACAACCGTAAACAATCATGTGTATCTTATTCAACCACCGAACAAAGTTCGTTTGTAGCGTCAGAATAACCGTATCATATCCACCATCCACAAATAAATGCATATATTTGGGATGAAGATGCGTGTGTGCGTGCGTGTGTGTTTGCATGTGTGTGTATGCGTGCATGTGCGCGCGCGTTGGAATAACCCTAGGGTCACATGGTGACCATAAAGTGGCACCGCGTTAGATAACATTGGTGTTGATTTACCTGCCTCAGCCGGATATTTGTATTTCGGAGCCGACCTGAACTAAACAACTCCGGTAACGATGTGACATTCACAATGACAGCAGGACGCAGTGCTTAGAGGAACGACCTTTCATACGGGGTGGAGGCTAGGCATATCAACAACAAATGTGTAATCAAGGTTATGTCGATGGGATAAACCCGTTAAGCCATGTCAACATTAAACTACAATTCATTAACGAGATAAATGAGATCTTACATGACAACATTAAAGGTGAATTTATTGTCCGTTATATATGATCGATGAGCCAATAGCGAATTCCTTGTCCACTTGCCACCTGAAGCTTTTGGCTTTGGATAGCAATTGTGTTTGACCTTACAGAATAAATATATGTAATAATAAATGTATGTATTCACAACCAGTCAAAATACCACATGATCCGATATATCCATGAAGAATTCGATGCGTTCACTGGCCTCTTGGGGATGTTTGCTACCATCTGTTCTCGCCAACGAAGTAGGTTTCAATAGACTTAAACTAACGTTATGCTGCACACGTGCTGCATTTAGTGCCCTTCCCTGATCGACCCATCTTGCTAGCACCTAGTCATTACGACACAACGACCCTCACCGCACAAGGTCTAGCCAATGTAAGTGTTTACACCGGCTTCACAGCTAATTATAACGATGCCTACGTGTCAGGTAATTTCCATCGTAAATTAGGTCAGGTGTTATAGGATGACGCCGTGGATTAGGCCTAGCTACCAACCACTGAATGTGTCGCCCTTAATTATCGTGGGCCATCAACCAACAACCAACTAAACCTACCTGTGATTGTTCGTCGAAACGCACCTGCTACCTGTCGGCCCCTTGTCCTCGGCCAAACGACAGATTGAACGACGCCACGTCCATAATGAATTCCGCCTGACGTTGTCTACCTATATTTGATTGTGCATCGTGTTGACGTCCCACAGCACTTGTGTAGGTTTGATGCAGACCAGGTGTCACGACGTATGTACGTGAGCTTGCGCGGTTAGAAGCACCACTGTCGCTGCGACAGCGAGTAGTTTGGTGGAATCCGTACCGAGGTCACCCGCTATCTGTGTCATCGGCGCGCATGTGCAGTGGCGTGCCGCGGCTAAGTTTGAATGGAGTCGTTCAAACGCGTGGTGGGCATCTCACGCAAGTTCAAAACATTGACGCGGGTGGGGTTTGTGAATCGCTCCACGCTCCAATGACTAACAGGAACGCGGGGAGAAAACTCAGCCGGATAACGACTGCCGTGGGTCGTTCGTTGCTAGGCAACAAGTCTCGCTGAGTTGAATGTCAGAGCAAGTACGAATTTGGAGTGGGTGTATCAAGACGGTAAAGGGACTATACCCTAACCGACACGAAAAGTGACGTATCATCGTTTGTATTTAAACCCACGTTTTAATTATCTGCACATGTAGCAGGCCAACGAGACATCCATAATAATATTATTACGTGCATTCGTGATATTACAACTATTCATAAGCCGCTTGCAGCGGGTTAATGGTTTTGTTTGAATTTCAACTTCGGGTGAGGTCTAATTCTAATTATAATTCTTGTACGTCGTAAGGAGCCAATTTTGGCTCTATTCTACGACAGATCCCGGATGGTTCGGCCCATGACGGGTTCGGCTCACGCCGTCGGATGGTTCGACCCAGTCGTTTCGGCCCACGCAGACGGTTGGTTCGGCCCACTTCGTTAAAAACCGCGCTGCTATTGAAATCAGCTACGGTCGATTCAGTCCACGTTAGTAATTTACCCAATAATTTAGCGTATAACATTTCCCAGTTACAACACGCCAGTCGCAAACAATCAAGTCGAAAACAACGAACGTAACAAGGTCCACGGACCCCACTTTCCAGTTAGAATACGGTAGTCGTCTCGGCCGATGGAGCCCGCTGGCACCGGTTACATACACGGTTGATTCTGAGTTTTATGTACATATAACGACAATAAGCATATTATTTATAGGATTCATTATTTATAAAAGGCCCCATTTCTGGGCCACAGTGTGACAAACATAATTGTTATATATGCACTATATCATACAGTACCCCATGCATATCCATACTAATTGTTTTTAACACAATGGACTTGTAAATGGTGACGCGGGCGTAATAAAAACAAATAATCGCGGTTTGGAGAACACTTAATTACATTACTCACGCGTAGCCATGGATATATGTAAATTGTTTATTATTTAGACACATTTAAATGTAATTATATAACAAATTATAATGCTGACAAACTAGACAAGTTACCACTTATTTAGACATCAGGCTTTGTACCATACCATATTGCAGCTCATGTGAATCGGTCAAACATACCTCATCTACAAATCACCTAGATAAGAAAATGATCATATTGTTGGTGTGTACAGGGATAGTCGGCCTTTTTATTAGAGGGAAACCGCCAAAATGCTGTCTTGTTTGTGAATTACATGTTTACATATATTACAAAGTAATATGCATGTAACATTACACCAGTTTATTTACAGACATTCAGTCAGACGTGATGACAACTGGCTTTCTATTAAACGTGTGACAATTAAATTCTGAATAACTCGCAATAGCTTTAACATACATTACTTATTGCGTAATTGCTTAACTTACAGCAATTAGCTTTTCATCCAATGTGTGAAAGTTAAATTGGGTTTCGCTCACTTGATATCAACTTTATGTAGAAGATTTCATTTAAATGTTTGGGTAGTGAGCTATCCACTCAATGTGAGAAAGTTAAACGGGGCTTCAAGTGATTAACTCACATCGGACATTTTGAAGACGTACATTTACCTTTACCTTTACCTTTACCTTTACCTTTACCTTTACCTTTCAAAATAAATATAATCAACAATTATTCGATTAATGTTGTATCCTTGGCTAAAGACTGTGCTTTATTTTGTTAGATTGTTATATTCTTATTTGTGGTGAACCGCTACCCCATACAATTTGTGGTGAACCGCTACCCCATACAATTTGTGGTGAACAGCTACCCCATACAATTTGTGGTGAACAGCTACCCCATACAATTTGTGGTGAACAGCTACCCCATACAATTTGTGGTGAACAGCTACCCCATACAATTTGTGGTGAACAGCTACCCCATACAATTTAACTGTCAAAATAACTAATGAATACACTAGAGGGTCTGTTTTAAATCAATGGCATACCCACCCGAGGGCTACTGCCACTAATTGTTCACACTTCGAGATGCAAAGCGTCTAGGATGAGTTTTGTGCAGTATCTTCCTTAAGATATTTCACGTCCTAAGAATGTAACCTTAAGATACTTAATGGAAACTGACACGTTTGTGTACTGCGGACAATGTTGTGATAGGTGCTGAGCTTAGTCTTTCCGGATGTAAAACGTACAGGAGGAGTAGCATAGCATACATATAGCATACACATAGCATACACATAGCATACGCATAGCATACACATAGCATACACGTAGCATACACATAGCATACACACTCTATCTCAATAACTATTATAGTACGATTTGTGTTTGAATGAACAAGGCTGCAGTTTCAAGAAGTGTATCGCCTTTATATGTGTTGTCGATAACAGTGTATCGCCTTTATATGTGTTGTCGATGACAACGCAGCGCCACATTATGGCCGTCATATAAGAACCATTGTGTCACGTGGTCAGTCATTGTACCATCATTCTTTCATTTTATCTGATCTCTGTGTTCACCATAAAAACATAATACTTACTTAGTATAGGCACACGTCCACGATCTATGATTGGCGCCATGAAAAGGACTTCATTGAAGTCAACACGTACGACGCATCTATTTCAAGTATACGTATATTTAAAAATTGTTAGGCTTCTGTGGTCAATAACAATCTCATCACTGGACTGACATTGGGCACATCGTCAAGAAGAGCCCAATACAAGGTAAACTGGCGACATGTTGTGCGAGCTTAGGCTCGAAGAGAATAAGTAAATAATAAATGCAAAGGTGGTTATCCAAATGTTGCAGAACAAGAGGCGAGTTTGTTGTGCCGTTATTGTTACTTTTGAATGCGCCGAATGTATCACGTTTGATACTGTGCCGCCATCTGTCGAATACACACAACTTAACTATCAGTTTGACTATTAAGAACCGCCTTTGTGACCCGCGTGGTGCCATCTGCCGAACTAGATTGTCGGCCAGAACAATAATATACATATATATATATATATATATATATATATATATATATATATATATATATATATATATATATATATATATATATATATATATATATATATATATATATATATATATATATATATATATATATATATATATATATCGTTACCTTACTCACGCGTAGCCGTGGATATATGTAAATTGTTCATTATTTAGACATATTTAAATGTAATTAAATCAAAAATGTATAATGTTGACAAACGAGACAAGTTACCACTTATTTAGACATCAGCAGTTTTTAAGTCTCTGCTCTTCCAGATATTTGATCAGATATAGAAAACTTTGAAACCAGTTCGCTCAGACGTCATATCAAATGTGTTTTCAAACCTATTCGCAAGAGACCGCCACTTGAATAGCTGGACCACACATACGGATATTTTTGGCTGGGTTTGGCTGACTCGGGGATTAATAGATCATCATTCCCCAGGTGGCGCCACTGTCGCAGGACCTGGGGGCTGGTTTTGAAAACTCAAGACAAAAAGCACGTAAACATAACAAAGCGCAATCTTTTTGTGCTCATAAAAAGCCGGTCGCATATTTTAAAAACGTAAACATGTAAACATGTGTCATAAGGTGTAGCTACTGTTGCATGTTTTATGTCGGTGTGACTGCCAGTGTCTACCAGTATGAAGTGTGCCACACACATGTATTATTACGATCGCCAGTTGGAAAGAAATGTGTTGTTTACTACAGGTGTGCAGTCACCGACACAGGGATAATGGAAGCAGAAGCAGGTAAATTGGACGTTATTCTTATCTTCCCGCGGTCGCTCACTAATTACATTCGGCGATGGAGGATAAGACCACAGTTTATTACCAAATTGAAGTCTATGCTTTGCCTCTTTGAAGAAATATGAACGAATCAAAATAAAAAAAAACGAAGCTTCCAGACATGCACTGTTAGTACGTGTTACCAACATGTGGGACAAGTTTGGGTGCCATCACTGTTAGTACGTGTTACCAACATGTGGGACAAGTTTGGGTGCCATCACTGTTAGTACGTGTTACCAACATGTGGGACAAGTTTGGGTGCCATCACGTGCTTGTAACGTTTAATTATGTCGCGAGGGTGCTTACGTAAAAACCGTTGACAAAATACGCCTACGTGTCTACATGGGCATTATACAAAAGCATTATACAAGAGCAAGCGTCACCTTTGGTGTGTCGTACTGTAGTGTTTGGTGTGTCGTAGTGTAGTGTTTGGTGTGTCGTACTGTAGTGTTTGGTGTGTCGTACTGTAGAGCATAATTAATTACCGTTGCATGTTTCATGCCGTCACCTCGGCTACTTAGTCGGATTCATAATAGGAACAAATGAATACCATTTAGGCCGGAGTGCCCTGCTAGTAGGCATATTTCTTGCCATTAAATATTAACGGGACATTCGTGTAGTGCATAAGTCGTATCAGAAATAAGCCTGTGCCCGTCCACTGCTCGCACGTGTCCGCCACATGGACAGTGGCGCTGTCATTGCAGTAACGCAACCACCAGTGTACACCCAGTTGGCTGCCTCTAGGGCCGAGTTCGACTCACTGACCAACACCCACCAGTGGTCAATCTAGTCGCGACCAGCGTAAGCCGAACACGTTCTGTCTGACGTCATTTGGTCAGAATTACACCACACTGACCAACCATTATCGCCACCGCCTGCAGGCCGTGCAAGCTCTGGGCAGCCAGTGGTCAACATGGCATTTGGCCGTATGGCTGTCATTTTCTTCACATCGTTTTTGTTTCATAATGTACACATATTGTTTCTGTTTGTACTAGTTTAGTGATCGACATTGCTGTTATTGACATTACATTTAGGGACGTTAGAAGCTGTATGCTGGTGGGTATGTAGCATGTGACGCATGCCGCCACTGTAAGACAACCAATGATGACTAATTCTCGTTCGGCTTAGATTAGTTGGATGGAAATGTACGCATACGTCACACGTCATACGTTGGTTTTGTGGGGTAAGACCACAGTCGACCTTCCTGTTTATTGTTTCACACGAATGTAGGGCGCATGAAATTGTAAAATGGTAACTTAATAAATTAATATTATGTGACATGAGTGCCTTTGAGCAGAAATATTCACAGGTTTGTTTGTAGAAGCGATTGGCTGTGAAACAGTGCATTTTTAAAGAGGTTAACTGGTGGAGGGATTTATGGGAATTTTTCTGCTATGGGCCACGTGGACGCATGAATACATGGCTATTTTTGTCAAAATTGATAGGCATCGCACGTCGGGGCGATTTAAAAGAGCTGGAGGTATGTGATTTTGATAATTTTAAGAATTTTTGATGGTCACGTTTTCTTATAATCAGACAAAACGTTAACATGGCCACCAATGCAATTCTCAACTGTGGTCTGACTCCTTTGTTCACCGATAACTGGGCGGCGTTCATCGGTAGGTCGAACTCGGTGCGGCGCAGTGGTGTTGTGGTAAGAACGTCGGACTCTTATTCCAGAGGAACGGGTTCGAAGCTTAAATAATTTCGTTCGTTCCACGTTGCCATAGTTCGCTCAGATGTGTAAACGAGAACATGGCTATAAACAATTGTGTGGGTGTGTGTGTGTGTGTGTGTGTGTGTGTGTGTGTGTGTGTGTGTGTGTGTGTGTGTGTGTGTCTTCGCGTAGTTGCTGTAGTCGGCTGAATACTTCCCGTAACAGTCGAGCTGATGTTGGTATGAACAGGTCTTTTGTTAACTTCGAGGCTAGATAAATTGTTCTGCTCAAATTCTTTCTATTATAAGATTTCACAATAAAATTTGCCTGATTAATGGGCAGGGAAGAAAAAATTATCATTTATCTACAGACATCGTACAGAACAGCCATGAGTGGATCCATGGGGTGTCCATTAGGGGCCCGGACACCCCCTTTGTTTAGGTCCGATTTTTTTCATCAAGTCAGAAGTGATGCCACTTTCTCCCAGTCATTCGGAACCCCCAATACTAAACACAACTTGAGTTTTGGTGTCAGTGGATTTGCTTATTGAATTTCCACTGGCAGCTGTTTTCGGGCTGTCAAACAAGTGTGCGAGACAATCGCCTTAATCTGCAGTCCATTTGTAAAGACGGTTATTCTCTAATAAGAGCAGAGTATCGCACTGAGAAGCAACCGCTGCCATCTCAACACTGCTGAGACTCTAGTTATAGAGACACATATGGCGACACAAAACAATAACGCCGAAGATATTGATACAGAACGAAATTACAACAGAACAAAAGTTGAGCTTTGTTCTGAAATATACTCAAAAAATATCAGATCCGTGAGGAATTCTTTGAGTTTCTCTTGTGTTACTCCAGAACAACCATCGCCGACCAGGTCGAACAGCTCAACTTGGACATGCGAACGATGAATATGACCAGGAATCGAATGGTGTGGCTTCTTTAATGCATGGCAAAAACCCAAAAATTGGTGTAAACAATCAAACGTGTGCATCGCTAAGGCACGCAAAGTGATGACAAAATGTCACCTCCTCATCAGAGGCCACCTTGCCATGCAGCAAATAAGGCTTTTCAAGGTCTGTATCCGCCCATGACAGTGGAACGAATGTAGTGTTTCTTTATACTCAAACCTCAAGTTTATTAAAGTCTGATCATTTGTATTGTAAAATCATGTTATGTACGCTGTAGTACAACGCGCAAGGGCACGATTGAAACAAAACACCGACATTGGGGCTCCCTCCCGAGGATTTTAGCGCAGTAAAAGTGTTGTATATTGTATTGTATATTCTAAGATATTGACAGCTCAGTTGTGTTTTAATGAACAACAATATTGTAATGTAATTTGACCGATATATGTCTATGAATATCGATGTTGTCGAGTACAATCACGAACAGCTGCCGACAACACTTGGGTCAGGCGTTCACAGAAACATGTGGTAGGCATATCATTTACATATCATTAACATATCATTAACATATCATTAACACCCATAACATTGCGTTCCTCTCCGCGTGCGATGTAAACATGATATTTGCCCCCGAAACATCCAAAGTAAACAGATAACGGTCAAAATATATTTAACAAATGTGGTTCAGTAAAACACTTTTGGTCGATCAAGATGCTAGAATAGATTTAGTTTATACTATAAAAAATTATGATTCTAAGATACAAATAATATAGTTTATACTATATAATATGATTCTAAGATACAAATAGATATAGCTTATACTATATAATATGATTTTAAGATACAAATTATCAGACTTTGTACCGTTCATCGTAGGAAAATGTTCACATAACTATACTACCTTAACCTAAAAGTGTCGTTTTTCGCTTAGTTGTGGAGCAGACATGACAGAAATGCCTGCGTATAGAGAAAAGGCCAATGTTACTTTTGCTATGACTGGAGACGTAGGTACGATGACTAAGGTGTTTAGCTTCTAAGAATACATGTTGTCCTAGAGTAACAGACATCATTATTAACAACATATATTATCAATCGGGTGCATCAAACAAACTGCGCCACGACCGAGATACTTACTAGGATATTGTTCTCCATAGGCTGACGTCTTCATGCATGACTATTAATTATTAGGCTGTGACTGTGCAGATGTAATCTTTGAAAATGAGCCCACTGGATATGCCAATCAAGATATCGTCACCTCTGAGACTACTCAACGGCCGACATCTCAACTGTTTTATGTTACACATTCACCATAAATAATGCTAGTAACATTACTTATAGCGTCATGTATTCAAACAGCCCGTTCAGAGGCAGTGGTATAAATACAGTTCAAATATTTGCTAAAGTACAGTTGATTTAAAAGTAAATATAATGTGACAAATTGATCAAATTATCCATTAAATATTGTCAATTAAAATACACTAACATACTATGTTTACTACCCTCCACGACAATCATACAGGCTGATTTTGGTAGATCAATGTTCCGTCGACAGTTCCGTGACTGGAATGTCCTGGCCGAGTTGCCCGGAACAATTGTAATGTAGCATGACCATGTATTTTTGGCATACAGTGCTTGTGTGCTACCGAAATGTGATGGCAATCTCAAATATACAGATTTAATCTTCTATTTTGACAGTACATTCGCTGTCAGATACCATTCGCCAATGCAACGAACGATGACAATGTCTTCCAATTAGGCCATGGGGTTATGCTCTTTCACGACTGGGGCTGTCGTGTAAAGTTAGTCACAACGTACGTGACAGCGTCCACGTGATCTCTTTCGGTGCCAGTGTCTGTATTAAATGTGTCAACAAAACTGTTGGCACATCTGTAAGAACACATGCAGTGAAGTATGGTGAGGTCTGTAAACGACGGATATAGTTCAATGTAATGCACAACTACACATGCACGCACGCAAGCACGCACACACGCACGAACGCAAGCACGCGCGCATACTCAGCCTGCATGTAGCAAGATGCCCGGTATCCAAGCGATCGGCCAAGAAGTCGATTCCTACCCAAGAGATTCACATCTGCAGGTTGAGTACTCCGTACCTAGAAACAAATTGTTCCTGAGCACAACTGATCCAAATGCGAGCCGAGAAGCTATGTACCCGATGTAGTTTGTACCAATGATGAATGTACCCGATGTAGTTTGTACCAATGATGAATGTACCCGATGTAGTTTGTACCAATGTTGATTGTACTCGATGTAGTTTGTACCAATGATGATTGTACTCGATGTAGTTTGTACCAATGATGATTGTACTCGATGTAGTTTGAACCAATGATGATTGTACCCGATGTAGTTTGTACGAATGAACCGTTTTGACATAATATTATATGTAAATAAAAAAAATGTGGTCATACTGCCACCATGTCGATTAATATGTTTCACATATATCGTTGCTGCAAACAGTATATACAGATAAAAAATAAATATATTTGGCGGAATAATATCGTCTCTGATAAGACTTATCTCTGGTTCAAATCGTCCCGGGTTGGAATCGTCTGCGATACACATTGTTCCGAACGAACATCATCACTGTGAGTCGTCTCTAAACCTGGCAACACGCGACGAGGAACAAAGACCGTACCCTGCGTAGAACACTGCGCTGTTCCGTTAAAGGGATGGGCGCTTGCGACGTATTTGACCTTACTGTGAGTGTTAAAGATAGAGATCACCAACGAACTGTGAGTCTTCGACACATTTACCCGTGTGTGGGTTCGTCTCTGAGCAGCAGCAGCAGGTGGACTCATGCCTCGGTCTTATCGACCGACAGTCTGGCGCCCATAGATGAAGGCCCGTCTACACAAGTGATATTTGTCTTATTATGTCGTACGACAAAGCATTGCACACACACACGCACAATCAAGTCATGCGTGCGTTTATACAAAGCGAGTGCGACCCACTGCCTCGCGCCAAACCCGCCTTGAATTATAATGACAGGCTACGACACGGCCGCGGCGGTATCTGATCGGCCATTGCTTTAAAACTCGCACCTGGCTGTCGGGAAAATTTGAATCCCAATTCTACAACATAATCGTTGCCACAAACTTGCCTTAATAATCTGTCTCGCGAGGATGTTCACACGAGACATTTTTGTCCGAATATATTATACGGTAGTGTAAATAGGCCTTTACCAGAATACTAATATAATATGAAGTGAATAGGCGATGACGTGTGTTTGAGGTATGTTTGGACGTCACGCGCCATCGCCCAATGAATGCTACTGTGATTTACCCTAGTTTAGTCCTGCGATTAGATCTACGTAGACTAGGCCGTCTCGGAATGCGTGCAACATGCCGGAGTAGTCCGTGTGGGGCGCACTTCTATAATTGTGTTGATGCCGATCGGTTAGATGTCTATAGAGCATGGACTTGTTCTCTCTTCAGCGTAGACGTACGTGTGCGTGCGTGCGTTTGTGCGTGCGTTCGAGCGTGCGTATTTCATCTGAAGTATGCTGATTTTTTAAAATAAATATGCTGTAGTTAGTTGTTTTATATGTGAACTCCTGCATTCCACGATTTGGTTGTTTTATATGTGAACTCATGTATTCCACGATTTGGTTGTTTTATATGTGAACTCATGTATTCCACGATTTGGTTGTTTTACAAGTGAACTCCTGCCCTGCATTGCACGATTTGGTTGTTTTATATGTGAACTCCTTTATTCCTGATTTGGTTGTTTTATATATGAACTCCTGTATTCCATTATTTGGTTGTTTTATATGTGAACTCCTGTATTCCATGATTTGGTTGTTTTATATGTGAACTCCTGTATTCCATGATTTGGTTGTTTTATATATGAACTCCTGTATTCCATGATTTGGTTGTTTTATATGTGAACTCCTGTATTCCATGATTTAGTTGTTTTATATGTGAACTCCTTTATTCCATGATTTGGTTGTTTTATATGTGAACTCCTGTATTCCCTGATTTGGTTGTTTTATATGTGAACTCCCGTATTCCATGACTTGGTTGTTTTATATATGAACTCCTGTATTCCACGATATGGTTGTTTTATATATGAACTCCTGTATTCCAGCATTTTGTTGTTTTATATGTGAACTCCTGTATTCCCTGATTTGGTTGTTTTATATGTGAACTCCTGTATTCCATAATTTTGTTGTTTTATATGTGAAATCCTGTATTCCATGATTTGGTTGTTTTATATATGAACTCCTGTATTCCACGATTTGGTTGTTTTCTATATGAACTCATGTATTCCCTGATTTGGTTGTTTTATATGTGAACTCCTGTATTCCACGATTGTAAACGATCCCTTTGTCCTTTGGTGAATGTTTCACCTGCGTAACAATCCTGTTGTTTTATGCCGATTAGAATCTGTGCAATGCTCAATCCCACAGGGAAGGGCTAGTATAATAGCATTTGTCTAGTCATAGCAATAGAAAACACTTAGATCCCCTCTTTGCTTCGCTGGGAAATGGACGCTTGCGCATATTATGAAAACTGCTGTGTCATCAGCAGCTTTATGAAACTGTCAGGTATCAAAGTATTACTGGCTACTAACGGAGTTGCCTGCGTTGCTGGGTAGAAAAGCCAGCCACTGCAAGAGCTTATGACTCCTTGCATCAAGAGCTTATGACTCCTTGCATCAAGAGCTTATGACTCCTTGCATGACCCAGTTTAGTTTTCGTAGGCAATGTTAATAACAATGGCAACGTCATGCCCAACTGCCAGTTTCAAGAAGCGTTCGTCCCATACGAGGGAACTTATGTCGACGTTTGCTGTTGGTCAAGTGACTCGGAACAATCGTAGTAAACACACATATAGCGTTGCTAACAATTGTACGTAACGACGAACTCTTGTTGCTGTTACGTAATCTACGTGAAACGTTCACATAGGTTTCTTCGTAATGTCCCTACCGCAGAGAGGCAGCGTCGAAGTACACAAACTGTTTTTATACTCTGCTGATGCTTAATGTTGATACCGTTGTTAAAGGTCATTTAATAAATGCATCGTGATAATAAAATACATGTATCGATGAGAAAATAGCTGGTACAAATATGTTCATCGAGAAAAATATCATATATGTGTAAATCGATGAGATATAGCTTAATCATCAATACAAACTAGCTCATCGAGAAAAGCAATTATTAAATGACATGTAAAAGTAGCAAAGGTGGGGCGATCATTTATCGTTCAACACATTTCATGTATTGCGCTTGAACAATTTTTATTGTAAGCGGCACAACTTTGCAGAGGTGACATGCATTCGTGATTAGATGTTATCAAGTAAAGACTTCCTCGTTACTTGTAACTAGTAATAGTAAATATGTTATCTGAAGTCGACATAAAGAAGTAATGCTGTGCACGCGATCACGTGTTGGCTATAGCTACTGAGTATAGCTACTGAGTATCGTGAGTCACCTGAGTGGAGAAATATACACGAAATGTCACAAATAGATATATCACGCACGACGTTCGTTCAACGTCGGATAATTTATCCATTGAGCGGATGTCAGATACAATGTGATGGAGTTAGCGCTGATTGACGTTATAAGCTCGTTGGCCAACGTCGTGGCTTGAGACGTTGGCTGTTAAAAATAACCTGCACGATTCCACGGGTCACAGCGAACCATACATAATCGCCAACTACTGTCTCATTCATAATTCATTTCTTTTGTTGTTCAGATGTCATATAAGTGTCCACCTAAGGTCATTGAACTATTTAACATGTAGCTAGGTAACAAGTAGCTAGTTAACATGTAACTAGGTAACATGTAGCTATTTAACATGTAGCTAGGTAATGTGTAGCTAGGTAACATGTAGCTAGGTAACATGTGGCTATTTAACATGTAGCTAGGTAACATGTAGCTATTTAACATGTAGCTAGGTAACATGTAGCTAGTTAACATGTAGCTAGTTAACATGTAGCTAAGTAACATGTAGCTTTTTAACATGTAGCTAGGCAACATGAAGCTAGGTAACATGTAGCTAGGTAACATGTAGCTAGGCAACATGCAGCTAGTCGTCCAGTCATCTACACATCATTACTACGCAGAATCATTCTGTCCTTACCAATCTTCTGCTCATTCTACTCTCCACCATTCTCTTTGGTCTACGTTTTCCTCGCGTAACCTGGATATCATCATGTTAGTTAATTACTCAACTATGTTCACCAACCTTTGTTTTGAAATGCTAGGGGTGAGTTTTTTTTAACAGTTTATGAATTCATGTTTGTGCCCGGGTTTTTTAATGTATAACTATTCTATTTCTTGTGTTGTTTGATGAGTTTGATAATAATAATGAAATAATAATAATAACAAAGAGAAGGAAGAAGAAGAACCAAAATCCTACTTCGGCGCCTAAGTCTTGAGACACCAAGACACCAAGACACCAAGACACCAAGACACAAAGACACCAAGACACCAAGGCACAAAGACACCAAGGCACAAAGACACAAAGACACCAAGACACAAAGACACCAAGCTCACATGTGCATCAAAACAAAAGAGTTCGTCCATCTCGAAATCGGTAAGTTGACGCTGTCAACCTAAGGATGGATACGCCAGAGACCTAGGGAGCCAGGGGGCCAGAGAGGCAAGGAGCAAGGAAGCCAGGGACCTAGGGAGCCAGGGAGCCAGGGATATAGGAAGCCAGGGAGCCAGTGACCTAGGGAGCCAGGGAGCCAGGGAAGCAAGGAACCAGGGAGCCAGGGAGCTAGGGAGCCAGGGAGGCAAGGAACCAGGGAGCCAGGGAGGCAAGGAACCAGGGAGCCAGGGAGGCAAGGAACCAGGGAGCCAAGTAGGCAAGGAACCAGGGAGCCAGGGAGCCAGGGAGGCAAGGAACCAGGGAGCCAGGGAGGCAAGGAACCAGGGAGCCAGGGAGGCAAGGAACCAGGGAGCCAAGTAGGCAAGGAACCAGGGAGCCAGGGAGGTAAGGAACCATGGAGCCAGGGAGAAAAGGAGCCAGGGAGCCAGGGAGCCAGGGAGACAAGGAACCAGGGAGCCAGGGAGAGTAAACACGGTTAAAAAGATAGTCTTCAAATGACGGCGGAATTGTATAATATTTTTTATTGACCTAACACGAAGAGGGAGTGAATTCCAAAGAGTTGGCATGGCAACCGAGAAAACCCTTGTTCCAAAGTTTTAAAAATTAAAGGGTCATTTATTTTTAATTAACTTAAGAGGTCGTGCTATAGTTAACGATTGCCCCGGCAAACACTAAACATGTTAATTGCCACTTAGCTAACCAGTCATGCCGTCAATTGTGTGCAACTAATCAATGTTTCTGTACGCAGTGCTGGGTAGTATGACTAGTGGAACATTAATGTGCCATTGATTTTATGACAACGACAGTACAAAGGAAAATCCGCTGGTGGGAAATATTGGTTAAAGAAATGTACCACTCGCAATAGATTTTAAATTGTTCCTGAAAGAAAGGATACAGCCGCCAGACATGAAGGAAACAAACATCAACACGTTTTCCAGAAACCAGACAGACCAGTGAGTGTAATGCAAGTTAATAGACACGGTAATTAGATACCATATGGTTGGCGTCCCCGTCAAGCATACGTTAATAAATCCACCTTAGCATAGGTTCCTAGATGACAGGTATTGCGTAACACCACTATTTTTAAAAGGTTCAAGAAACGAGTCAAAGAAAACACAGATCAGTGTATCTAACATCTGCTCCTGATTAGTAGTAAATAGTAAGTTGGCATAAGGGCATAAGTTAATAATTCCATCTCATCTCGTTGATACCTAAAGACAAGGTCGTGCCTACAAAATATGCTATTTTTGTACAATTAGAATATGACATGTTTTCTAAATCAACATTTGGCCGTCACATGTATCCGAAGCACAAACCCACGTATGCTTTCGATTACGTGATCTTATTTATTATATTACAACTGGCTACAAACTTAGGGAATCACCGTCGTGCACCCCGCCTGCTCGGCCCCTCTCACGCGGCAGACCTGGAAGCAGCTCCGGCCGCCGCCCGCTGCCTCTACGGAGGGAGGGAACAAGATTGGGATCGTTTACTTCCCCTAACATCGACATCAGGTAAAAGGGACCAACAGCTTTTAATGTCTCTTCAGAAAGACACAGATAACGTGGGGTGAATGAGGTTGGCTGGGTTTCAGAAAAGAAGGGACTAGAATGTATTAGAAGAAACATGTATTGTCTCAGTTCCGTGTGTGTTGTCAGCGTTGCAGAGGTCAATATGTGGAACAAAGAAATGAATCTTCCTTTTCTGGTCCGTTCAATAACTGGAACACCCTTTGCGTTGCAGAGGTCAATATGTGGAACAAAGAAATGAATCTTCCTTTTCTGGTCCGGTCAATAACTGGAACACCCTTTGCGTTGCAGAGGTCAATATGTGGAACAAAGAAATCAATCTTCCTTTTCTGGTCGGGTCAATAACTGGAACACCCTTTGCGTTGCAGAGGTCAATATGTGGAACAAAGAAATGAATCTTCCTTTTCTGGTCCGGTCAATAACTGGAACACCCTTTGCGTTGCAGAGGTCAATATGTGGAACAAAGAAATGAATCTTCCTTTTCTGGTCCGGTCAATAACTGGAACACCCTTTGCGTTGCAGAGGTCAATATGTGGAACAAAGAAATCAATCTTCCTTTTCTGGTCGGGTCAATAACTGGAACACCCTTTGCGTTGCAGAGGTCAATATGTGGAACAAAGAAATGAATCTTCCTTTTCTGGTCCGGTCAATAACTGGAACACCCTTTGCGTTGCAGAGGTCAATATGTGGAACAAAGAAATGAATCTTCCTTTTCTGGTCCGGTCAATAACTGGAACACCCTTTGCGTTGCAGAGGTCAATATGTGGAACAAAGAAATCAATCTTCCTTTTCTGGTCGGGTCAATAACTGGAACACCCTTTGCGTTGCAGAGGTCAGTATGTGGAACAAATAAATCAATCTTCCTTTTCAGGTCGGGTCAATAACTGGAACACCCTTTGCGTTGCAGAGGTCAATATGTGGAACAAAGAAATGAATCTTCCTTTTCTGGTCCGGTCAATAACTGGAACACCCTTTGCGTTGCAGAGGTCAATATGTGGAACAAATAAATCAATATTCCTTTTCAGGTCGGGTCAATAACTGGAACACCCTTAGCGTTGCAGAGGTCAATATGTGGAACAAATAAATCAATCTTCCTTTTCAGGTCGGGTCAATAACTGGAACACCCTTAGTGTTGGCTAAGCTACGAACAAAACAGGGACTAGAGAATGTATTAGAAGAAACATATATTGCCCCAGTTCCGTGTGTGTTGTCAGGTGCGATAAAAGTGGTCACAGTTCGCAGTGCTGCGACACATCTCAGCTGGAGCGGTGACACTGGCTCCTTTTCAGGTCGGGTCAATAACTGGAACACCCTTAGCGTTGCAGAGGTCAATATGTGGGACAAATATATTGAGAACGTACTCAGATGTACTGTAATGCACTCGTAAAATCTGAATATATTGAGTACGAGTACGAGTACATGACCCATAAGTTATATGAGTACGAGTACTTAAAAATGTACTCGAGTACACGAGTACCGAGTACTTCTGCCCCAGGTCTGCTCCGAGCGTAGGTAGCACCGACGAACACAGCTAGAAGCTGCCGGATACTAACAGTTATGGAACTACTTAGCGAAGTTCCAACGTGATATGTCATGGAATCAAGGAAAGCGACAATGACGACTCCACTGGGAAAGTAATCACCATTGTTAAAGACACAATGGCAGTTACACCTCCTATTTTGAACAGAGACATTGCTGCTAGCCACAGACTCGGGCTGAAGCCCGGCGCTGGGGATTCTTTACAAAAATTAGTTTTTAAATGTCGTCAGATGGCCTCACGCTAGATTTCATAGGCATAACAGTTTGTTTAATTCAAGATGTCCTTCGTTAAAATAAATGGGTATCACAATTTACTATTCAATACAAGAGTAGACACAGATATGATGGCCATTATGGAGTTGTGCTATATATAAGTGATAACTTTACCTTACTTTAAACACATATTGCATGATCAGTACTTAGATATATATCAGCGACAACGTTACCTTACTTTAAACACATATTGCATGATCAATACTTAGATATATATCAGTGACAACGTTACCTTACTTTAAACACATATTGCATGATCAATACTTAGATATATATCAGTGACAACGTTACCTTACTTTAAACACATATTGCATGATCAATGCTTAGATATATATCAGTGACAACGTTACCTTACTTTAAACACATATTGCATGATCAATACTTATATATATATATCTTCATCGAGTACAATGTTTTAACCTTAACATGGGTGTTACCGGATATAAGGTAACATACTAATATATGGAATAGATGTAAAAAAGACTGATGTTTCCCTGCTTGTATTGTAACTGGAACCTGGGCAACAGAAATGTGCATTATTTTAATCTTGATAACAATTATTTTGACAATTTTATCGAGTATGATTACATTTATTTGGCATTTTTGAACAATTGAGTACGAATACTTACTCAAAATAGACGTGATAGGTGAGTAGCAGATTTGTTTGCATACCAACAATACAATACGTATTTATGATAATTGTCCTGACCCCACTTCACCAGTACAATAATAATTACAATACTGCCCACAGCTATTGTTTCCTGGAATAGCACTTAGTAATTCTCTAGCAAGTTGTATCTTAAATATATGCAGACAAGTTAACAAATGAAAACATGACATTTATTTTGGCTTGTATGTAACAATTGTGTATAAAATAACCAATACTTTCATATGTATAATATAACTCGCCTCGGTTATGAGCCCTTGTGCTACTTTTAGTGAATCTGTGCATTCTAATCCTTAATGACAGCCTTCATATATGTCTCCATCGAGCACAAGGAAGCTTGACTGGATAGGGTGGTTGGCACATGCTAGTGTGACCCTGCGTACCCTTGGGCCTAGCTTGCCGTGGACCCACCAGCTGGACTGTTTGTACGCCGTCCTCCCCCAGAGACCTGAAATAAATAAGGCCCAAATATACATACATTTTAAATAAGCGACATCTCAGAAAATGGGCTCGAGGTAACTTATTTCCGTGTCGAACTCGGATACCATAGATATATCAACAAGGACAATATGATTTGTATCAAATAATTTCTACTCAAATTACACATTCCCTAAATTCTCAGAAATCTTTCTTTTTGCTATATTCTTTAGATATCGCTTATTATATGAGCAGACCTCGATTGAGCCAAACTTTGTATCATATTTTCATCATGCCATCTATGAGTCATGAAACTATACGTGTATAAAGATTGTTATGCTGATATCAAATTATTATTACTTTGCTTGACTTTGTGCAGTATCTCCGTTGTTGATATTTGTCAATAAAGATATTAGAAACACATTTCATTTTTGTCATAATTGATACTGACTTGTTTGTTGGAGGATCTAGTTGCTGTCAAGATGTGTACTCTGTTCATAGCAACCAGAACGTTCGGTAGCACCAGCTGCTCCAAACACAGTAGATCAAATCCCTGGCTGCTGGTAACGCATCTTGGTCCCTCTGTAACATAGAACCAATAATTTAAAAGAAAGTGAGAAACCATGGTCAAGGTCAGATTTGTAAGGTCTCTCATACACAAAAATTCCACGTATGCAATCCAGCTCTGCAAATATGAGATGTATATGTAATATTTACTGGCTAAGAAAAAAGTTTGTTTTCCCTATGAGACATTTGTTCAAAATATTTAATGCACAATGTCAATGTATTATAATTTTGCTGCAAAATACCCTTAGATGTGTGTTGCACCAATTAGGACAAAGGATTTGAATCAACACAAGAGTGGGTAATTTCAGTCAATTTTGTCATCCCTATCACACTCCAACTAGGCGAAATTTTCCCCAAGATATGGGCAAGAAAATAACATCCAGATAAACCTCTTACTATGCCTTTGGCTGCATATTCTGATATTTTAGATGTGACCTTTCGTTCAGTGCCTGCCAAATACTGTGTATTGGAAATGTTCACTCACATGTGTGAGACTTCCATGACAGGTGCATATTTCTGAGTTAGTTTCATTAACTGGAAGGGCGAGACCCTTGCCTTGCCGAGACCCTTGCCTTGCTGAGACCCTTGCCTTGCCGAGACCCTTGCCTTGTCGAGACCCTTGCCTTGCCGAGACCCTTGCCTTGCCGAGACCCTTGCCTTGCCGAGACCCTTGCCTTGCCGAGACCCTTGCCTTGTCGAGACCCTTGCCTTGTCGAGACCTTTGCCTTGCCGGGCCCGGTGCCTTGCCGAGACCCTTGCCTTGTCGAGACCCTTGCCTTGCCGAGACCTTTGCCTTGCTGAGACCCTTGCCTTGCCGAGACCTTTGCCTTGCCGAGACCCTTGCCTTGCCGAGACCTTTGCCTTGCCGAGACCCTTGCCTTGCCGAGACGCTTGCCTTGCCGAGACCCTTGCCTTGTCGAGACCTTTGCCTTGCCTTGCCGAGACCCTTGCCTTGCCGAGACCCTTGCCTTGCCGAGACCTTTGCCTTGCCGAGACCCTTGCCTTGCCAAGACCCTTGCCTTGCCGAGACCCTTGCCTTGTCGAGACCTTTGCCTTGTCGAGACCTTTGCCTTGCCGAGACCCTTGCCTTGCCGAGACCCTTGCCTTGCCGAGACCCTTGCCTTGCCGAGACCCTTGCCTTGCCGAGACCCTTGCCTTGCCGAGACCCTTGCCTTGCCGAGAACCGCCGCCGCCGCCGCCGCCGGATGGCATTAGGAAGCAGGATGAATAAACAATGCATAAGATTTCTGCATTGATCAAAGTAGCTGTCAATATACATATGTCTACGAATTGCTACACAATTAATACTCGGCTGCACAATTAATCGTCCACATGGCAGTTGGCTCGACTCTTGCAGGAATTTTAATCACAGATATCAATCGCAGCTCCAGCAGCAACACGTCAGGCGCAGCATCTACCAAGCAAGCTCGTGGTCTTTGGGTTGTGTTGCTCAGTCGGGTGTGCCGTCCACAAAGGACTTTGGGTGGAAGTTCGAGGATGGGAGATGGTCTCCTCTTTGGTCAACGCTTCCTGAAGCTACAAAGGCGTGCCGGGAGCTTCTGCGGGGTCGGTGCAAAAGCGGAAGGCCCTGTGCAGCGCGTTGCACGTGCTCTAAAGCTGTGTAAAGAATTGGCATATGATTATAGTTAGTATGGGCGATGAAATAAAAATGTAAAAACAATACTTACATGCTTACTTACTAATGAACACACGTACATACAAAAAACAGTGGTGGTGTTGAAATTTTGATATTTCACGTTCAGTAACATTTGACCTTATTAAAAAAATTATCTCTCCAAAACGTTTTTTCTAAATGTTTGCAGTTTGGAATAATGGATAACATGAGCCAGTTACGTTATAAATTGAACATCTGTAACATAACAAATAGCCAACATACATTTAATCTTGTAAAGATGTAACATAATTTTTAACACGACTATTTATTGAGTGAGCGTGTGTTGCGGCACATTTCGTAATTGATCCATTTTGTAATAGGTACCGATTTAGTAATAATAAAGGGTCGTTTTGTTAATAAATCCATGCAACGATTTTGTAATGAAATCAGTTGTAACAATATGGGTATAATATGCATCTTCTTCTCCTTTGCGACAAAAAACAAATGGCAAGTTTAAGCGAGAACGGTATGTCCAGACGTTGATCTGGCAGATATATGCAACCGTAGTAATGGAACCTACCACATGATGCACCACGTGATGCACCACGTGATGCACCACGTGAGCTCCACGTAAGGACACAACTAGTTGGGGCTACTGGATGCCATGATATTTAGGCATTTTGGAAGCGATTGTTCAATGTAAGTGTCGTCACAATTGCCAATGATATGTTCATGTCATTTGTTAGTATATGATTGTTCGTCATTGTTGTTATTACGTTTTCGATGGCATGTTATTACAATATCGGTGCTCGTGACATTGTTACAACGTCTGCCAAATGATATTACAAAATCTGCTTCTGTTAAAACGAAATGGGTTGGTATAACAAATTCGGCAGATTGTACTACGACATAGGTCAATTATTACAAAGTGGATTACGAATCACTTTTTGAATAATTGACAAGCGTGTCACGAATGTTTAGCTGCACCGTTCAAATCAGCGTGGTCCACTCGAATTCGCCGACAATACGTGTTCAATATTGTAATATAACACGCGGGGATCAAGACTGGGGTCGACACATGCATCATATCCAAATAAGCAAAGACGTCGTAAAATATAGCATAACATTGTCTATAGTGCAACACTTTTTATTCGTTTTTTGCTTTCTGCGCCGATTTTATCTGACTGGCCGTCGAGGTCACGCCCTTCAAATAATCCCAGTTTAGCTGTGATCAGCAGCATAGGGAGTATTGCATCAGGCAATTGGCCGCTGAGCCGCCGTCTCGTAGAAGCGACGAGAACAACTTCGTAATTAAAGCCGGCTCGCCACAGTGGAGCACCGGAAAATAGATCTGACTCAGCGAAGCGTGACACGTTACGATACAGGTGACCGCGCTCGCAGTTGGGGCGTAGATGTGTTCAGGTGCGGACGCGTGTGTGTGGCTGCGGCGTCGCGTTCACTTATCGCACAGCTTCCTCCGATCGGACGCCGCCGTCGACGTCAGCTTACCGGCAGATTCGACGTCAAGGTAAGGATGTACCACGGAACCATAGAGTTTACTAGTCGCAGTGTTACCTCGTACACATCAGTCAGGACAGCGGTGGTGGAAACGCGACATGATACATGCGGAAGCTGCTTGTTGTGTTATCTTGCTCGGAAGTTCTCCCTGACCGCGACACAGTTTAGTGTGTCCAGCTAGCGCGCGATGGCTTGTCAACATCGCTTCGACGGAACACTGAAGGAGCCTTGAAGTACTCCGTAACGACTTAGAACAGCACGCGGCGGCCCACATTTTGAGTTTCTTGTATTTATCACGCCCACTGGTAGTTACCTACCTCAAAGAACGAAATATGTTTATAGATTAGAGGTGTATATTGTAACAATTCTAAAAGCGTTTCCCGCCTTGAAACGAGAAGTTTCTCGCCTAATTGTTGTGACAAATACGTGTGATAATTGGTGTAAGGGCGATTTCACACACGCCTTCTTTTATGTCCTGGAGTTGTTATTGTGCTGTAAGTCAGACTATTTCTGTCTTAAGATTATAGTAAATTATAATTTATAATTACCGCTGATCTGGGTATGTTTGTGTTCCGTGTAAATGTCGTATTTTCGTTGCCGTTTCGAATTCGAATTATAAGAAAAACGAAAAAAGAAAACGCAAACGATGCTCATTTTGCGTTTTTAAATTTGTCGAAAGAAAACAAAAACATAATAACAGTTTCATATTCCTGTTTTTGTAGTACAAAGTAGGGAAGAATATAATAAAGAGCAACAAAATGTATAAGTGCTGTTGACGTTAAGAGTAAACAACACAAGACAACGTTTTTCGTTTTCACTAAATCAGAACAAAATGGGTGTCGCTGCAGACTACGCTGCAAGTACAGAGAGTTTGTGATTTTTTTAAATTTATTTCTTTATAAGTTAAATAAATAAAATAGCGTTGACTACCTACCTATATTGGGTTCAGTTATTTAAAATATTGTTCTAAGCATAGCTTTAACAACACAACCTTGTAAAAAGAACGTTTTTACACAATATAATCTACCCTGTGTTCATACATTCCCATTTTGGATTATATACTTCAAGTTCAGGCACAGTTTGGTATTCGATGGTCTCAAACACCATGTTCAGTGAGCGTCAGCTCGTGGAGTTGGAACGGACACGCAAGATTGTGGTATTGATATTAATGAGTGACCTGGCTGGTATGCGATGTGGTTCAGGTTCCAAACCATTCAGGGCTGCTTTATTTACGAGAGGATCTTGCTTCACGTGTATGCACAGCGACTACTGCTAAGACATATTTGATTTATCTACTTAATGTGTCCTTGGAGTGTCACAACAAAAAAGGGTAATGGTTGGAATGCTCTAAAAGCGACATACGAATAGAAATGTAATTTATCAGGTATCAGTTGTTAGCGTAAAATGCTTTGTTGTCCATCGGATACGTTATGCCTGACTGCAGAGGCTAGGAGAAACAGAGCGTCGCAATGAACCACTGCAACAGCAGTTCACGTGCTCTCCAGTGGCAACGCACTCAGTAGTGACTCGCTCCGCAAATACGTGTTCTCACTGCAGTATTCAGCAAGTCGTTCGCACACGCCTAGTCGGCCCCACGGGTAGTGAAATATGTGTTGTTCTAACAGTGCAAGAAATCATGTAACAACCGTAATCAGCCACAACAGACCAAGGCGGTTAGTTTGATTTGTTGCACCTAATTATGAATCAGCATCTGATTCCAATGCTACCTTATTGTTCTACGTCTTAGTTCTCTTTATAAAGGGGTGAGGTCTTATTGCTTTGGTTGTTACTATTTCCAACTGCTCTCTATCTGCAGTAGTTGAAGAGTATAGACCAGTAACCATAAAACCAACACAGACACGAGCACGAGCAAATGCTTGATGTTTTAAGATGGTAAATTGCTAAATTGCCAAAGAATAATATTCAGTTGACACCTGTGGAAGTCGCCAGTACAAACACCAAGTAATGTCCACCGAATTAATTGTTAAAAATACTCCTACTTCTGATTTTTTTGTGGATTTCAATTGACTCCAAGCTGGTTCTTAGAGTAGACTGTTCCATGCAACATTCAAAGGAAGGTTCCCCATTATTGTGTGCCGTTTACCGTTCAACGCCGTTGTTTGACTTGACTTCGGGAAGAGGAGCACAATATAAATTGTTGAGCAGATCGGTCGTGATCAACCGCATCGTGCATTTCAGTCGTGATCAATGATAGTTGTATTTCTGTCGTGATTAGTGATGGTCGTATTTCGGTCGTCATCATATAGCTAATATCATTTACGTCGGTCTCAAGAATCTTATCTCAAGAATGTTATATTTTTTCTATTGTGCGGGGAACAACAGTGACATTTACCAACTTAACTCGTCTTAATACGGCATCAGTTGAACATAACCAACCAACATGTTTTGACATTTCAAACTGGAAATCGGTTTTGAGTGAGGTACCACAGGGATCAGTATTAGGCCCTATAATGTTTTTAATATATATACATGATTTAGAAGATGACATATCTAGCAAAGCACTAAAATTTGCAGATGACACTAAAATATTCAGAAAGGTTACAAATGATACAGATAAACAAAGTTTACAGGACGATCTAGATAAATTAGTTAAATGGTCAGAAAAATGGCAAATGTTATTACATTTTGGGAAGTGTAAATGTATACAAATAGGACATGGAAAAATGGACGAAGAATATAAAATGGGGGATGCTGTATTAGGTAGAACCACAGAAGAAAAGGACTTAAGAGTAACATTTAGTGCTGACATGAAAGCTTCAGAGCAATGTGGGATTGCTGCTTCAAAAGGAAATCATATTCTAGGGCTAATTAACTAACTGTCATGATTAAGGAGAAACAGCTAATTGTACCCCTGTACAAAGCAATCGTTAGACCACATTTGGAATATTGTATTCAAGCATGGAGGCCGTATCGTAAAAAGGACATAGACAATCTAGAAAGAATACAACGAAGAGCAACTAAAATTATTCCAGAATTGAGAGACCTTAGTTACGAAAGTCGCTTATTACAATGTGGTTTGACAACACTAGAGTCCAGGAGACTAAGAGGAGGCGAAATAGAAGTGTTCAAAATAGTGAACGGTTATGAGGATGTTGATAGGAATATATTCTTCAAATTTAAAGAAGGCAGTAGAACCAGAGGCGACAAAGCAGCATTAGTTAAGGAGCAGTGTAAGTTGGACATGAGAAAGTACTCTTTCTCACAGAGGGTGATACATGAATGAAACAAACTGCCAAATGATTGTGTTAATGTTAGTAGTGTGAATATGTTTAAAAATAGAATTGACAGATATTTGATAAGGGCGGGCTACACGTAGATGAGAAATGTGTTGGACTCTTGATAAGCCAATGACTTCCTTGTCCACTTGCCATCTGGAACTTGTTGTTTTGGGATGGCAATCTTGTTAAATCTTGTTAAGCACGTTAGACTGCAACAAAGGCGACCACTCCTCTGTGGTCATGATTCTTGCGTGGAACATTGCTGATCAACGGGTTCAAACAAACAGATCAGGTGATAGAGGTTGCATGTTCAGGTGTGGCACGTTGTGCTCCAGCGACGTAAATCGGTGCAAACGCCAGGATTGTCAATAGTAGTATTTCTTCTTAGTATTCCATTATTTCTTGAACAAATCATGACCTAGCGTGCAGACAGATGCCACGTGTATCTGTCTCTACGCCTATGTAAAACCATATGAATGGTTTCAAGAAAATACCGAAATAAAAGAAATAACATGAACGAACTGTCTGTGGTTACTTGGTCGTTCTTTGACACCTGAGACAGCGGGAAATCAAGTTTATTGTGTATATCAGATATTTGGCAGTTCTATTTTTAAACATATTCACACTACTAGCATTAACACAATCGTTTGGCAGTTTGTTCCATTCATTTATCACCCTTTGTGAGAAAGAGTACTTTCTCATGTCCAACCTACACTGCTCCTTAACTAATGCTGCTTTGTGTCCTCTGGTTCTACTGCCTTCTTTAAGTTTGAAGAACATATTCTTATAAACGTCCTCATAACCGTTCACTATTTTGAACACTTCTATTTAGTGTCCTGGTCTAGTGTTGTCAAACCACATTGTAATAAGCGACTTTCGTAACTAAGGTCTCTCAATTCTAGAATCATTTTAGTTGCTCTTCGTTGTATTCTTTCTAACTTGTCTATGTCCTTTTTACGATACGGCGGCCTCCATGCTTGAATACAATATTCCAAATGTGGTCTAACGATTGCTTTGTACAGGGGTACAATTAGCTGTTTCTCCTTATACATGATAGATCTCGTAACTAGCCCTAGAATGTGATTTCCTTTTGACGCAGCAATCCCACATTGCTCTGAAACTTTCATGTCAGCATTAATGTTATTCGTAAGTCCTTTTCTTGTGTGGTTCTACCTAGTACAGCATCCCCCATTTTGTATTCTTCGTCCATGTTTCCATGTCCTATGTGTATACATTTACACTTCCCAAAATTGAATAACATTTGCCATTTTTCTGACCATTTACCTAATTTATTTAGATCATCCTGTAAACTTTGTTTACCTGTATCATTTGTAACCTGTCTGAATACTTTTGTGTCATCTGCAAATGTTCGTACTTTGCTAGATATGTCATCTTCTAAATCATTTATATATATATATATATATATATATATATATATATATATATATATATATATATATATATATATATATATATATATATATATATATATATATATATATATATATATATATATATATATATATATATAAAAACAGTATAGGGCATAATACTGATCCCTGTCGTACCACACTCAAAACCGACTTCCAGTTTGAAATCTCACAATCTACTATTACTCTCTGTCTTTTGTGTGTAAGCCACTTTTCTATCCAGTTGATTACATCATTACCTATACCATGGGCATTTAGTTTCAGTAACAATCTTTGGTGTGGCACTTTATCGAAAGCTTTCTGAAAATCTAAGTAGACAACATCCACTGGTGACCCGTCATCTACCCACTTTGTAATTTCTTCAAAAAAACATAAGAGATTGGTTAGATATGACCTTGCTTTTAGGAATCCATGTTGAGATGTATTTATTAAATTATGTTTTACAAGGAATTCCACCATGTGGTCACTAATGTTTCGAGTAATTTACATACAACTAATGTTGAACTCACTGGTCTGTAATTTTCTGGCTTGTTCCTCGATCCCTTCTTAAATAGTGGCGTAATGTTTGCTTCTTTCCATTCTGAAGGAACTATTCCTTCATCTAGTGACAAGTTAAACAATTTTGCAAGTGGTGTACTAATTTGCTCAACAATTTCCTTAAGCAGTTTTGGTGGTATCCCATCAACTCCAGGTGAGTTATTATCCTTCATCTTCTTAATTTTGTTTGCTATCATTTCAGGAGTTACAAATAACTGCCCTAAATGTTCTGATTTATTGCCCTCAAATTTAGTAAGTGAAACTTGAAGTGAGCCGACATCTGAGACGGCGTATTGTATATATCACGAACGTTGAAACACACCGGTAACCAGGGTGCAACAATCATTCGAACTAATTCATTTATGTGATATATATATATAGGAAATATCTCGAGTGTATATACACTGAATATATAATACGATATGGCCAGATATTATATACTTGTGTATATATATATATATATATATATGTTTATAATATATATTGGATATATTTATATTTATTTATCTGTAGACCTACCATCAACAACCGTACGGCCTCATTCACGGATTCGGCATTTTTAATAAACTACATCCAAGGCTACATGATGGAGTCACCATCAAGTACGGGTTGGGACTGTTTTCTGGCTATTCACTATTCTTGATTCTATCGCAATAGTTTTGTCGCACTAGTAAAACTAGTCGTGATCAACCGCAGCGTACATTTCAGTCGTCATCAATGATAGTCGTATTTCGGTCGTCATCATTCGTAGTCGTATTTCGGTCGTCATCAGTCGTAGTCGCATTTCGGTCGTCATCATATATTTAATAACAATTACGACGGTTCGGTTATCTCAAGAATGGTATATTTCTCTACTCTGCGGGGAACGACAATGACATCGACCAACTTAACTCGTCTTAATACGCCATTAGTTGGCAAAACAATTCAGCAGGGTTACTTGTGTCACTGCAGTGCTATAAATAAACATGTTTTTCAACTATATTGGATAATTTTTATTTGTCTACTACTCTATCGACCTACCATCAAAAATCGTCGATTAGAGCAGTGTCATTAACGGATTCGGCACACGATGGTGTCACCGTCAAGTACGGGTTGGGACTGTTTCCTGGTTATTCACACGACGGTGTCACCGTCAAGTACGGGTTGAACAGTTTCCTGGTTATTCACACGACGGTGTCACCGTCAAGTACGGGTTGAACAGTTTCCTGGTTATTCATACGACGGTGTCACCGTCAAGTACGGGTTGGGACTGTTTCCTGGTTATTCACACGACGGTGTCACCGTCAAGTACGGGTTGAACTGTTTCCTGGTTATTCACACGACGGTGTCACCGTCAAGTACGGGTTGGGACTGTTTCCTGGTTATTCATACGACGGTGTCACCGTCAAGTACGGGTTGGGACTGTTTCCTGGTTATTCATTATCCCTGATTCTATCGCAATAGTTTTGCAATTATCATACAACTATCGCGACATTGTCGCACTAGTAAAACTAGCCCCGACAGTCACCCCTACTGGTGTCCGTTTGTCGCCATTTGATGTTGACAATATTTGGAAATAACTGATTTCATATGTTAAATAGTGTTTAAAAAACTAAACTACCACGTGCTAAACCATTGTAGATAGCATTGACTAAACACATGCGATATAAAATACACTTATCCATATATGCATATTTACGTGGTACGTACATTACACTGAATCACATTCCCACCAGTGGCGCCACTCGCCATATATCGCCACTGAAACAACTTAGTTATAAATTCAAAGTAGACGTTTTGCAAAGTGTTCTAGGCAATTGGTAGGCAGGGTGACGCCATTGTTGTTTACGACATGCTACGTCATATCATGTGTGCACCTGAAAGAGGAAAAATAATTTCGTTAAAAAACGGATGTTACTAAATTAAATTTAAACACAAAATACTGTCCACAATCCTATGCAATTTAAAAGGAGAGATTTCGTGACAAGCATTAGCAGTCTACCAAACGATGTGCAAAATCTTCATACAAATGTATGTTGTAGCCGGAGTTGTATAATTATATGTCGGCATGCGCGTAGGTTGACAATGACCGTGTGGTAGTACAATTGTACAATAGCAATAACATACAAAGCGTTTCAGAGAACACTTAGGCCAGTCAGTAGCTGGATTTGTGTCACCGTCTTATAGGTGAATACTTCCCACCGAATTAATTATATGCCGATATAATGACTGCCCTTTCATGTAGATTTGCGTCCCGGCGTGACCCTTGACAACGACCGGCCGTCGCTATGGTCACGTAATGAACGACCGGTCACGTATCATGAATACAAATAACCGCCACGTGACGTCTTCGTCGTTTCGCCACTACGTGTATCGACGGGTTAATTCCTTAGAACGTTACACCGCCTTTAATCTAACATCTGATTATAGATGAAATATTCTCCTAAATCATTGACTGAGTCCGAGAGATAGAGTTGGGCCAGTCGCTAGTTATTAGTTAGGAAAGCTGCCTAACAGAATGTGGTTTAACAACATTACAAACCAGGTGGCTAAGAGGAGACCAAATATAAGGGTGTTTAATATTGAATGGTTATGAAGATGTTGACATAAATATTTTCTTCAAACATAAAGAAGGCAGTAGAACCAGAAGGCAAAAAGCAGCATTAGTTAAGAAACAGTGTAGGTTAGATACGAGAAAGTACTCATTCTCACAGAGGGCGATAAATGAATGGAACAAATTGCCTAATGATTGTGTTAATGATAGCAGTTTGAATATGATTAAAAATAAATTGCCATATATCTGAAAAGATGATAAATTGTTGGACTCACGATAAACCAAAAGCTTTCTTGTCCACATGCCAACTGGAGCTTGTTGTTTTGGGTGGTAACCTTGTTGAGACCCTATTAAAACGTATTATTATAAGCATGCACCATATGTGTGAGATTAGTCCTTGCGGTTGTAACTAAACGTAATTTTTCACTTAAATAAAACAAAGTGCGTCATGTGAATGAGTTTACCATTTGTGATTGAGTAAATAAAAAGAGAGAATGTTGAGGACGACGGAGGTTGCGCGCTGACGCGACGGCAGCGGGCCGTTCTGCGCAGGCGTATTGTGGAGAGACTGTCACAAATTGCTCCGTTAGTTCAGTTTTGTAATATATCGCCAGCCCGGTGACACATGGCAGATAAAATAGCACGTGTGCATTGGTGCAATTGTGAAAAAAAATACCAGGCGACAAACTGATGTATGTATTACACGTGACATTAATAGTATTCCTGACGCAGTGTGTAAATGTTACAAAACCGTACAAGTATTGCAATTATATTTAGGCATGATGTTGAAAATGACACTAAGATGGCACTTGAATATCACACTACACAACGAGACTATGCACTTTTATACTTGCTTGAACATAGGAAGATGGTTAACCAGTTTTGGGGTTGAGCAACCAACTGATGATGAACCGCTGCCAGCGAGCTGCTCCCACGCTTCCTACATGTTGACGACCAGTTCCATTACATGCACAGGCATGGACACGCTAGAGTTTTCGTGCAATTAGACGTAATATCTGCTGAATAGAAATTAATGTTGACGTCGCAAACGAATGCAGCTAGACGTCATTACAGACCGGTTAGAAGAAAAGAGCCTCGTACACACGCTCGCATTTCTATGTAATTTAACCATGAATGAAGACGACCGGGAGCATATAGGCGCGCTAGCCTTTCATTAGGCTGGTGCATCAGGTGTAATTAATAGAACGTAGTGACTGCGACGGGGATACCCCACAAACATAGCGCCTGCTCTCGCCTGATGAATGCAGCTTGAGAAGTGAGTGAGATTTTGTTTCTCAAACTAAGGTCTCTCTTGTACTGTGTTGTATCTTCGTAACTATAAAACTAGAAGAACTACATGACACGAAGTAACATTTGTGAGGGAGCAGTGTCTATTAGATAAAAGAAACTATTCTTTCCCACACACGGTGATGAATGAATGGAACAAACAGCTTACCCGATTGTGTTAATGCTGGCAGCGTGGATATGTTTAAGAATTTTGTTTTAATATATCAGAATGGTGGATTACACATAGATAAATAATAACGTTGGCCTCTCGATAAGCCGATGACTTCCTTGCTCACTTGTTATCTGTGTTTTTTTGCTTTGGATGGCAATCTTGTTAAATCTTGTTAAATCTAAATTTAACTGTTAATGCAACTAACTCACTCATTGTGTCACACGCAGTGATTGAATGAGTGAGTTAGTGAATGGATGAGTGAGTGAGTGAGTGAGTGAGTGAGTGGGTGGGTGATTGAGTGAGTGAGTGAGTGAGTGAGTGAGTGGGTGGGTGATTGAGTGAGTGAGTGGGTGGGTGATTGAGTGAGTGAGTGAGTGAGTGAGTGAGTGAGTGAGTGAGTGAGTGAGTGAGTGACAACCATTGCATCAACAGTCAGGGCACAGTCAGGGACGCGGTTATACTACACAACACTATACTGTCTCTTTCGTTCGAAAGCGTTTCTATGATAAATTCAGGTCGATCTCTGAAGCATCTGTCCTTCACACAATGGTCTTTCAGTTCCGATTGACCAGCCCACTCTTGACAACTTACTCGACGTTTTGTCTCCTCAGAAATGCCAATATTGTGAATTAGCAAGCGTACTGTGTGTGGGCGCTTAATCTCATGTTCGCGTTGACCAACTAAGTAGTTCTATTTCTGTAAGTCATTGTAAAAGCTTTGAAAGCGCCATTAAATAAATGTTCAGCTGAAAGGGTTTACATTTGTATTTACTATTTCCTTTGTATTGCAACCTGGTCGACAATAATATAAGTTTGCGGCGACAACTTTGAATATATTATGTGGAATTGCGTTTACTGGATAATGTAAATGCGCAAAATCAATGGTGATTGGCAGAGTTGAGTGCATAGGCAATCTCTACTGGTCTGTATACAATCTCTACTGGTCTGTATACAATCTCTACGTGTCTGTATACAATCTCTACGTGTCTGTATACAATCTCTACGTGTCTGTATACAATCTCTACTGGTCTGTATACAATCTCTACTGGTCTGTATACAATCTCTACTGGTCTGTATACAATCTCTACGTGTCTGTATACAATCTCTACTGGTCTGTATACAATCTCTACTGGTCTGTATACAATCTCTACTGGTCTGTATACAATCTCTACGTGTCTGTATACAATCTCTACTGGTCTGTATACAATCTCTACTGGTCTGTATACAATCTCTACTGGTCTGTATACAATCTCTACTGGTCTGTATACACTTCGAAATTAAAGGTACACATCGTTTTCATCAGGCAATTATGTTACATAGTAAAACATATATATATGTTCTGACATCTTTGCTCCTCACGTATGTATTATTGAACCACAATTGTTCATTTAATATGATTGTTATCTCTTTAATTTGAATGTGTCGACTGGAATGTTGCGTTTACATTTTATGTTGAACTGCAGTGCAGATACTCAAAACATATTAAGGTCAAATTATATTTAAATAAAACACGGTGATTAATTAAGCACATTTGAGTGGTCACGATCAGACTGTCTACCTTTAATTCTCATGCACGTGTTGTTGTTGTTGTTGCTGTTGTTGTTGTTGTTGTTGCTGTTGTTGTTGCTGTTTGTGTTGTTGCTGCTGATGTTGCTGCAGTTGCTGCTGGTGGTGGTGTTGCTGTTGTTGTTGCTGCTGCTGCAGCTGTTGTTGCTGCTGTTGTTGTTATTGTTGTTGCTGTTGTTGCTGTAGTTGCTGTTGCTGTTGCTGCAGTTGCTATTGCCGATGTTGTTGTTGTTGTTGTTGTTGCTGCTGCTGCTGCTCTTGCTGTTGTCGCTGTTGTCGCTGTTATCGATGTTATCGCTGTTGTTGCTGTCATCGCTGCTATCGCTGTTGTTGCTGTTGTTGTTGTTGTTGTTGTTGCTGCTGTCGCTGTCTCTGTTGTCGTTGTGGTGGTGGTCGTCGTCGTCGTCTTCGTCTTCGTCGTCATCATAGGTGTTGGTTGGTGTTGTTGGTGTTGGTGGTGGTGTTGTTGGTGTTGGTGGTATTGGTGTTGGTGTTGTTCTTGTTGGTTAATTATAATTATAGTATCAAAATTGCTTCATTATACTCTATACATTATATATTTTTCTTTCTTTATTTATTATATATATTTATTTATTTTTCATACTATGATATGGCTATTTTCATAAAGCGAAGATTTTCAACCGCGAGTCGTGTAAGTGCAACAACTAGAGCGTGACGCAAACATATTATATGTTCATTGATGCTGGAGCTGTTGTCGCTAGTTCAAGCGACATGTGATACCAGTCGTGCCCTGGCGTGCCGGTATAGCCCCGGGCACTTCGTCCATACCACCGAGTTGTTAGACTGTAGGGGTAAGACCACAGTTGACTTTCCTGTTTCTACGAATGTAGGGCGTATTAAATTGCGATATGTGAATTTAAACAATTCATATGACATAAGTGGAATTGAGCAGGCATATTCAGAGGTTTATTTGTAGAAGATGCATTTTTTAGAGTTTAACAGGCGGAGGGATTTATTGGAATTGTTCTGCTATGGGCCACGTGGGCGCATGAATACATGGCTATTTTTGTCAAAAATGATAGGCATCGCACGTCGGGGCGTTTTTAATGAGCTGGAGGTATGTGATTTTGAAAAAATTTGGTCAGTATGTCAATGAGATGATGACACTTGCTGTAGAAAATGTTCTGAAATTTTGATGGACACGTTTTCTTATAATCGGGCAAAACGTTAACATGGCCACCAATGCAATTCTCAACTGTGGTCTGCCCCTGTATTCCACCGACAATACTCCACAGCCAGCATCGACTATCTGATGTTATCTAAATATCTTTAGAGGTAGAACGCGTAACGATAGTAATACATTAGTGAACGTGATTGTTTCAAAGCCCTCGTTGTTTGTCATTTCTAAGGTTTCCACCTCTATTTTGAATGTTACATTTGTTATGAATACGACGTTAACTATGTCACTCTCTGTGATAATATTATGTCGAAGGTATACATAGTATACACGCCCATGCAGTTTGGTATTAGGGAGATACTGGTAATACTATTTAAGGGGGGCTATCTTGCAGATATAATAGTTATGGACATGCTGGTGGCCTTTAGGGGCGTCATGCCGTGACCCACTGCCGAGTGTCGATCTGTTGTGAATGCTGTGTGATTTAGTGACCTGCTCCAGTCGGGTCGTGATTGATATGTCGTTTGGGGCCAGTAATGGTGTATCACAGTGTTTGTCACATGGCCTAGACACCACTATAATGTAGGATACTGTGTTTGCTACCTGTCAAGGCGCACACATCGTAAGCGATGCCTGAATACGGTCCGATGTACACGCCCATAGTCCGATGTACACGCTCACAGACCGATGTACACGCCCACTTTCCGATGTACACGCTCACAGTCCGATGTACACGCCCACAGTCCGATGTACACGCGCACAGTCCGATGTACACGCCCACAGTCGGATGTACACGCTCACAATCCGATGTACCCGCCCACAGTCCGATGTACACGACCACAGTCCGATGTACACGCCCACACCGTTGACCCGTGACATCGCTCAGTTACCCACACAATACTCGCCAATGAGGCAGCACGGTTAAAACGTGTCATAGTCAGCCTGTTCAGTTGTCACAGCTGGCCTGGTTTATTTCTTGTCACACCCGGTCTGTGACACATTTTTCCATTTTCACAGATAGCTTGCGTCCTGGTCATAGCCAGTATTTCCATTGCCACAGTTGGCCGGTTCCGTAATATCACGCGTATTGACGTTCCAGGGAATGTTGAATACTGCTGTATTATTTAGCGTATCGACCGTTAGTGCCTACGTGATGCAGTAAACCGACACTTCTTCTATGCACTACATAGAGGAGGGTTCGAGTTACGTTTGAACGTAATCCATCCATCAACGTTCGCCCAGTGACGTGTAAAACAACTTTGTACAATAGCTGCAATAAACATTATTACTTCTTTGGTTCGGCTAAATATAACTGGTGATAAAAGTCAGAAAGTCCCATTGACCACGGCGCAGTGCGCAGTGACATTTCTCAAACTGACGGTATTTACGCAGTCAATGCCCCGGGTGTTGTCAATGCCCCGGGTGTTGTCAATGCCCCGGGTGTTGTCATTCGTCGTCTTCGGCGTCATGTCGTCGTCTCGTAGCTAATAACTGCAAATCATGACCTGAAGTGACACTATAGCGTGGCCGCCGCTCTACACAAGCAGTGCGTAAACATCGCCTTCTTTGATACTTGGACACAAATACATGCAGTACTGGGTCACTTGCATAAACAAATACATGCAGTACTGGGTCACTTGCATAAACAAATACATGCAGTACTGGGTCACTTGCATAAACAAATACATGCAGTACTGGGTCACTTGCATAAACAAATACATGCAGTACTGGGTCACTTGCATAAACAAATACATGCAGTACTGGGTCACTTGCATAAACAAATACATGCAGTACTGGGTCACTTGCATAAACAAAGAAGCTTCTTGTTTATTGGAGATAATCGCTGGTTTTTGATTTGCGAGCGATCCGAGTGCCAACGGGATCATGGTGTGTTGCTGTTTGCTACTTCAAGTTATTATTGCCGTCTACTGATGTACCCATTGATGACTGGTCGTCGGTGGAGCTACACTCACATCCAATGTTCGACATGTGTGTCAAATCATTTCATAACGCCTCCCGCAACAGGTGAATTCTTTCCGCATCGCCTCCTTCTGTTATTGAGAATCAGTTGATGAACAAGTCGCCATACAAGCAGTGCTATCAACACAGCGTAATACGTTCCGGGTCACCGATGACCGTTCTTGTAAACTCGATATTCCGAATCCGTAGTTGTCTTTGAATAAGCAATCCGGGGAGTTGTTGCGGTTAATCGCGTGTAGTTATCGATTGCCGTTTTTGTTTCCGCATTGTGTGTCAACGAGCAAGCCACCGAGAGAACGGCGAACTAACGATGGCGACAAAGGTGTTGCACAGCAGTGCGACTGTGGGGCGAGATACATCGGCTGTTAGAGCACAAAACACGTGGAAAGTATGGAAGGGGAACAGCTGACGAAGAGAGCGGGTGCGTTTAGAATGGAGGGTAGAAGGAGAAGAGGAAGACCGAGACCGAGACTGAGACGGGAAATATACGTGAAGAGAGATTTGGCGGGAGTGTGATTGCAGTGGGGCGTGAGAGCGAGGGATGGGGGAAGTGGAGACGGGTGATGGAGACAGCAGTGAAACGGGACTAGTGACGAAGAAGAAGGGAAAGCAAAAATCGACGACTGGTATCGGTGCCAGCCTCACCTTGGACTACAGGGATAAAGACGGCCGGTATCGGTGCCAGCCTCACCTTGGACTACAGGGATAAAGAAGGCCGGTATCGGTGCCAGCCTCACCTTGGACTACAGGGATAAAGACGACCGGTATCGGTGCCAGCCTCACCTTGGACTACAGGGATAAAGACGGCCGGTATCGGTGCCAGCCTCACCTTGGACTACAGGGATAAAATGGTAGTTCGACATCTGAAGCTCATCAGCGTCTGCATCTTGCACCTGAAATAACCCAGTGACCAATCGGTTGTCCGCTAGGGCGCGCACTGGTCGTTGATTAGCCAGAACGACAAAGATGTCTGTATCGATAGTCGTGGCTGCTGCCATGCATGGTCACGGCGTCAGTGTGCCTACGGTCAGTGTCAATGACGGACGGATAGCGTGACATCACGTAGTGGAATACTCTCTCTCAGGACGTAGGACAGTCGTTACGCCTCGGCTAAGTGGGGACCACGCGAGATGTTTCTCCGCTGAGGCTGTAGCCCTGCAGCGCTGCGCAGGTAAGGAAATCGTCGAGCTTGTAGCGGAGCATACCTGGCGGAGGGCAGACCTTATAGATGCCGCTGCTGCACGGTGAGACCTGGCATCGCTCCGGCGTCGTGCCAGCTGGCTCGCCCGGTGGCGACTAGACACACCACGCCCGAGAAACGTCATTCGACAGTCCACACCAACCCGAGTCTGGTGGGGTCGGTTCTGACGACTGGTGACTATTTCACTCCGGCGTCCTTTGTATGATATAACTGCAGTGTCAATGATGATAAAAGGATTATCTCTATGTTTATTATTTAGTAACGCGCATCTCATTTGTATATAATAATAATAATATATAAAATACTTATATTGCGCTAAAATCCTCGGGAGAACCAAACTCGGCAGCACACCAAAAGAAATAGACTTAACACTAACAGGGAATGGGTTCCACAGACTTAACACTAACAGGGAATGAGTTCCACAGACTTAACACTAACAGGGAATGGGTTCCACAGACTTAACACTAACAGGGAATGAGTTCCACAGAGTCGGTGCAGCAACTAAAAAAGCTCTAGTTCCGAGTTTTTTCTTAACAGTGGGAACAAAAAGTAGATTAGAATTAGATGATGGTGCTTGATAGGTAACTGTGCAAATCTTAAAAATAATACAATGCCGGACAGGGAGCCAATGCAATTATTTAAGAAGTGGTACTGAATGAGAGAAACGAGGAGACTACCCTTGCCAAGCATTTTGTATATGTTGAAGTTTCAAGATGTCACTGAGATCAATTTTTTGAACGGAATTACAATAGTCAAGTATACTGCTAACAAGAGCAGTTGCTGTAGTTTTGGCGACCACAAAAGACTTATACCGGCAAATACGACGAAGATCACGATGGATACACATTTACTTCCATACGTGGGAACATCTGCTTTCCTTAGCACAGGCGCCGGGTAGAAGGGATGTTTGGCTTTTAGCGCCTCTTCTGAAAGACAATGTTGGAGTGAAAAAAATTCCCAAGTTTTGACATGGCAGGAGTTGGACCCGAACGACGGTCCTCTCGATCGACAGTCCGGCACTCTAACCGCCGAGCCACCTGTTTACGTGGTCGCCTGGGACGACACGTGTTTACACATTCCCAGAGGTCACTGTGCCGTGTACGCACAGTTCTGTCGATTCATCGTCACCGGTCCACTGCGTCGGCCCAACATCACGTGCAATTACCTGGCGTCATAGTAATTTGATTTTAATGAATTCATTAATGCACGCACATAAGCACCCGGGTGTGGGTCTTCCCACACAAAGCAGGGGCTGTGTGAATCGAACCGAGTGGGCGACTGTATAAGGACTTCTGTCAGATGTTCAATATAGTGTTTGAATGTTGACGAAGGTAACGAATAAAGAACACTTCTTGAGAGATATTGTAAACGAGTTCGACCGGGTTATGTGGGTTCAGGAAACACGCTGCCAATTGGTTTGTTTTCTAGAAAATGTTTCAGTTTCACGTTAGGTAGTCTAAGCATAGCAGTTTCAGTTAGGGATGTGTACAAGAATTTTTTTTGGACGAGGCGTACAGACCCTTCCATTTGGCCACATTGCATATCGGGCATTATTAAAAAAAATTATTGATTGAAAAACATGTGGTACGACTAAAGTATAATCAGCGCGTTCATTCAGTCCATCGTGTCCTCGTCATTCACTCCATCGTGTCCTCGTCATTCACTCCATCGTGTCCTCGTCATTCACTCCATCGTGTCCTCGTCATTCAGTCCATCGTGTCCTCGTCATTCACTCCATCGTGTCCTCGTCATTCACTCCATCGTGTCCTCGTCATTCACTCCATCGTGTCCTCGTCATTCACTCCATCGTGTCCTCGTCATTCACTCCATCGTGTCCTCGTCATTCACTCCATCGTGTCGTCGTCATTCACTCCATCGTGTCCTCGTCATTCACTCCATCGTGTCCTCGTCATTCACTCCATCGTGTCCTCGTCATTCACTCCATCGTGTCCTCGTCATTCAGTCCATCGTGTCCTCGTCATTCACTCCATCGTGTCCTCGTCATTCACTCCATCGTGTCCTCGTCATTCACTCCATCGTGTCCTCGTCATTCACTCCATCGTGTCCTCGTCATTCACTCCATCGTGTCCTCGTCATTCACTCCATCGTGTCCTCGTCATTCACTCCATCGTGTCCTCGTCATTCACTCCATCGTGTCCTCGTCATTCACTCCATCGTGTCCTCGTCATTCACTCCATCGTGTCCTCGTCATTCACTCCATCGTGTCCTCGTCATTCACTCCATCGTGTCCTCGTCATTCACTCCATCGTGTCCTCGTCATTCACTCCATCGTGTCCTCGTCATTCACTCCATCGTGTCCTCGTCATTCAGTCCATCGTGTCCTCGTCATTCACTCCATCGTGTCCTCGTCATTCAGTCCATCGTGTCCTCGTCATTCACTCCATCGTGTCCTCGTCATTCAGTCCATCGTGTCCTCGTCATTCACTCCATCGTGTCCTCGTCATTCACTCCATCGTGTCCTCGTCATTCACTCCATCGTGTCCTCGTCATTCACTCCATCGTGTCCTCGTCATTCACTCCATCGTGTCCTCGTCATTCAGTCCATCGTGTCCTCGTCATTCACTCCATCGTGTCCTCGTCATTCACTCCATCGTGTCCTCGTCATTCACTCCATCGTGTCCTCGTCATTCACTCCATCGTGTCCTCGTCATTCACTCCATCGTGTCCTCGTCATTCACTCCATCGTGTCCTCGTGCGAGGTAATTGGCAGAATTACTAACTAAACCGTGGATGTTTCTGTCGTGATTCGTGTGGTCGACAATTAACAACAGGTAACGCCATGTATGGAGTATGTACCACCCAAGACACCTGGTAGAAGGGTGTTTAGTGTCTCTTCCGAAACGCACAGGCAATGTAGGATGAGCAAGCTTCAAAATGAGAGCAGGTAGACTCGAACCACGCTCCTCTCTATCGCCAGTCCGGCCTTCTAACCGCTCAGCTACATTCCCAGGATCGCCAGAAGACACTGCCACTGTCAGGACGTGTGTTTAGTGACGACTTGGCGACACTGTCAGGAAGTATGTCTAGTGACGACTTGGCGACACTGTCAGGACGTATGTCTAGTGACGACTTGGCGACACTGTCAGGACGTATGTCTAGTGACGACTTGGCGACACTGTCAGGAAGTATGTCTAGTGACGACTTGGCGACACTGTCAGGAAGTATGTCTAATGACGACTTGGTAACACTGTCAGGAAATATGTCTAGTGATGACTTAGCGACGCTGTCAGGAAGTATATCTAGTGACGACTTGGCGACACATCAGGAAGTATGTCTAGTGACGACATGACGACAACGTCAGGAAGTATGTCTAGTGATGACTTGGCGACACGTCAGAGATGCATACTTCCTCGAACCTTTGATCTTCCATGAACATTGACAAAGCCAAACCTGTGTGTGCGTCAGACGGCTTCCAGTCTAGACAGAAGGGAACATATCGTAATAGACAAATAAAGTGTCCATGGAAATATGCATATTTGAAGACTACGATATTTATGTTATGCAGTGGTGTAATTATCAAGTGATTGGATAGCAGCCTATCTACATGTGATTTGCCTTATGCAAGAAAACGAACATGGTTTGTTTGAGAAATGACTGGAACAATGTTTCATGTTTATTTTCTGTAAAAAAAAAACAAATTTGTCAGATTTGACGAAATATTTTTGATGCACCTCAATGACAGAACAAATAGCAACATGCCCTTTTCAATAGAAGCTTAATCGTAATTGTGCCCACATTGTGAATGAAACAGACAGCATGGAAAGATAAAGGCGTGACAGAAAGAGAAGAGGAAGACCAACAGTAAGGTGGAGGGATCAACAGTAAGATGGATGGACCAACCGTAGAGTGGAGGGACTAACAATGAGGTGGATGGATCAAAAGTAAGGTGTAGGGACTAACAGTAAGGTGGATGGACCAAAAGTAAGGTGGATGGACAAACAGTAAGGTGGAGAGAGAGTGTGAAGAGAAAAGACAGGTGTGAACAGCAGGGAATGCGATAAATCGTAGAAGGTCGATATATGGAAACAAGTCGTCAAGAGTGCGGAAAATATGTAATAATGATATGATGATGACGACGACGACGATGCAGACGCCGACGACGACATCGACGAGTACAATGATAATGATATTTTTTTTTATATAATAACAAACAAATGTGTGGTCTTATATAATAACAAGTGTTTATTTTTTTAATAATAACATAAATACACACATACATACAATCGATCAGTCGATATACTGTTAAGCACATTTAAGACAATGGAAAAGAAGTAAATTGCTTATGGTTTCATTTTTAAATATAAATTAAATATATCATGTGCCACAAGTGAAATAAGTGAAATTATTCACACATGAATTGTAGTAGACCAAGTGTACAGCAGCTAATGTTGCAAGACTATCTTTGCTGTACACGTTGAAAATATAATATTACGTTAACCAATGGTTATTCACAACTTTTATCTAACATAATATACCACAACTGTCTAATCAATATATTAGTTCTAATAAAATAAGATAAAAGTTTACCACAATTTACTAAATTATACTAAATTATACTGGCATATCACAATCTTGTTCGTAGGTTCCCCAGATGTAATGTTTCACTATCTTTTTAACTATATAAATAGACATACAATCACCCAGGTGGTTCTTTATGACAATTGCATTCCTTAATTTGGGACCAACATATGCCAGTGTATTTTGTTTGGTTTTGGTTTTACAGTATGGTATTTTATAAACTGTTTCTTGTCTCATATTATGATTGTGTGAAGTGATATTTTGTAAGCATGTCATTAAATATATTTTGTAACATACCCCTATTATGTTTAAACATTAGCACGCAGCTTACATATTTGTTTAGTTGATAAATGTTCATAATTTGAAATGTCTTAAATAAAAACTACGTGTGGTTTCTAAATCCTACATGAGTAATTATACGTATTATTCTTTTCTGCAATATATGAATTTTAGATAAATATATTGTTGGGGCTCTTCCCCATACTACGTTACAATAAGTAATATATGGGTAAATAAATGTATAATATAGGTTAACCAATGTCTTCTTGATCTTTACATTTTAATAATGCCTATGATCTTAGAGATTGTATTACATATGTACTTTATATGGTCACTCCAATTGATTTTATTATCTATTATCACTCCCACAAATTGCGTATGATTAACAGTGTATATTTCTATTCCGTATATGTATAAGTCATTACGTCTATTTCTTACACTGGGTGTATTGCTAAGGGCCATTGTACATGTTTTTTTATATTCAATGAAAGTTTATCAGCTTTAAGCTTGTGGCGATTACTCCGCTATCAAGAGCAGCTGGTGCAGCGCTTGCACGGGTTTTTTGTAGATCGAGACCATTGCTTCTTCAGTTTTTCCAATTTCCCTGTGTGGGATAGTTTACTTCCCCGACATAGACACCAAGTAGAAGAGACCAACGGCTTTTTGTGTATCGTCCGAGAGGCACAACCAAAGTATGATGGACGGAATTGCTAAAATTTCGAGCTGGCAGTAGTGATCTGTGGCCACTGTGGTTCTGGCATCAAGGGCGAGCTGGCAGTAGTGATCTGTGGCCACTGTGGTTCTGGCATCAAGGGCGAGCTGGCAGTAGTGATCTGTGGCCACTGTGGTTCTGGCATCAAGGGCGAGCTGGCAGTATTGATCTGTGGCCACTGTGGATCTGGCATCAAGGGCGAGCTGGCAGTAGTGATCTGTGGCCACTGTGGTTCTGGCATCACGGGCGAGCTGGCAGTATTGATCTGTGGCCACTGTGGATCTGGCATCAAGGGCGAGCTGACAGTAGTGATCTGTGGCCACTGTGGTTCTGGCATCAAGGGCGAGCTGGCAGTATTGATCTGTGGCCACTGTGGATCTGGCATCAAGGGCGAGCTGGCAGTAGTGATCTGTGGCCACTGTGGATCTGGCATCAAGGGCGAGCTGGCAGTAGTGATCTGTGGCCACTGTGGATCTGGCATCAAGGGCGAGCTGGACAGTCACGACTGATGCTTCAGATCAGCTGCCGCTCTTAGTGTCCCGGATATTGTTTGTCTCGTTATCTCGCACAACCTCATTGGAACCTTGTCGTCTTCCGCACTTTCGAACCCGCGCCAGGTGCTTAGTACGACTCTCAGTCAAGATAACCGAGGTTCGAATGTCCTCGCTTACATTTGGAAATTTGGGCAATTTTGTTATGTCCACGTTGTCTCAATTCACTTAGCTGCATGAATGAGTAATTGACAAAATACAATGGTGGTTGCATATGCACGAATAGTTTTCGCGCTGTAATTGCAGTGTGGCTGAATGCTTGTTAAGCATCATCGTTATCATCACCACCACCACCATCAAAAACAACAACAACAGCAGAACCATCACCATCATCATCATCATTATTATCATTATATGTGTGCGTGGGTGCGTGCGTGTGTGTGCGTGTAGAGAAAGAAGTTGGGTTTTGATAGAATGAACAGGGCTGCCAGGTGATTCATAGCGCTTTAAGTGGTCCAAAAGACCGGAAACCGAGCGGTATAAGTTACCTTTCACCTGTCGCCGTCTTCATCAAATGGTTTTATCCCACGCTGCGATTAGGCATTAATGGAGTGTACCTGTCTCCCTGTCCCCGGGGCCCGCTAATGCCCGCTGTATCGTCACCTCAATCAGCCGTGGCAGGCCACTTCCCGCACTATCCTTACAAACAACCACGCCGCCCGGCGCGACCAACCCCTGCGGCCATCTGTGGCAGGCTAGCGATCAATGACCACTGGAGTGACCTCTGTAGTGACCGTTGCATTGACCGCTAGTGGCTGAAGCAGCGTTTCATTTGACAATGCTCTCACCTGAGCCTTATTTATGACGTGGTCACGGCGTAGTTACGACAGACCGTGAATAGGAACTGGTTATTCTGTTCGGCACTTCAACCCGTCCTTGTGTACCACGGCCTCGCCACATGCAGGTATACCCTGGTGGGGTATTCCCGTACCAAAGCGGAGGACATGGAGAGAGAGAGAGAGAGAGAGAGAGAGAGAGAGAGAGAGAGAGAGAGAGAGAGAGAGAGAGAGAGAGAGAGAGAGAGAGAGAGAGAGAGAGAGAGCGAGAGAGAGAGAGAGAGAGAGAGAGAGAGAGAGAGAGAGAGAGAGATAAATCAAGAAATTTAGTGTCACCAAGAGAGAATTATTGAACAATGTATCTAATATCTATAAGTGTAAGGTAAGCCCGGGCGGAACGTTTTCATTGGGAAATTTCCTCTTCGATGAAAGAGAAAATTATTAGGTTTAATTGGGGCACAAAGAGAGAAAATTTACATTTTTTCTTCGGACAGAGAGACAAAAATTGGCAAAAGCAAGGGCATTTATACACACACACACACATATATATATATATATATATATATATATATATATATATATATATATATACATATATATATATATATATATATATATATATATATATATATATATATATATATATATATATATATATATATATATATATATATATATATATATATATATATATATATATATATATTGTATATGTATATGTATATATATATATATATATATATATATATATATATATATATATATATATATATGTGGCTATCATGTGCTCTCTCGGTCTTCCCCTCACTCCAGTAGCGCACTAGCGCACTATGACGTAATCGGTTAAGTCTACACTAAGTGGCGAGCTGCTTCAATGACAGGACAGTTGGTCGTGTTGGAGAAATAGTCAGTTTTAGCAAAATGGGCGGTCATGTTAGCAGCCACCATTCTGGAACGAGGAACGAATATTGGGGGAAAATTTTATAAATAGTGTTTTATATATGAATCATTGCACTATTGTGCGTCTCGTACGATGTTCATGTTTGTTCATTGTGATCATGGCAGCCACTGCGAGTCGCCTAACTTCTTCCTAAGTTCCTTGTCCAGATATATCCGTCTTCCATCGCCGATACACCGCCCCGCCCTGTGTTCCCAGTCAGACGTTGAACGAACGTCTTGTTTCGTGAACCTGCCAACCCATGGTCCATGAATAGCTACCAAACAAACTCATCATGAATAGCTACGAAACAAACTCATCTATGCATGACGGACAATGACGACGCTTGACAGCAGCAAGTTTGTTCTCACCTCGGTTCTCCCTGTTGAACGTCCGAACTATCACACCTCTTAATCTAATTCGGAGATAACAAATTGTAATTAGTAATCTACTTCGATGGAATTGGACATAGCACCCCCCGGACATAACCTCCTCGGAAAAAAGCCATCTGGACATAGCCCCTCAGGATAAACCCCCTCCGGACAAAACCCCTTCCGGCCATAACTCCCTTACTTTACTAACAATGCGGACAAAAACAACTCCGGACAAAACCCCTCACTTATAAAAATAGACAAAAAACTTCTGGAACGAGCAAAATCCGGCATTTGGCACAAACGTGCAACATACAAAAAACAGCAGAAAAGAAACAGTGGTGCTTAGAGAAAATTGCCATAGTTTATTTCTACCTGATACAATGTTTATATTTATAAGGAATGGAACCTTTGTGCGTAGATCTTGCGGGTTCATACCTAGTTAAATGATGAATGTCGGGAAGTCACCGACCAAGTGCTCTGTCTGGAAAAATATCTGGACATGCATTCCTAAAAAGATTTAAATGACTGGCATCGTGACATGACTGACTGAACAGAATTAACACACTGAGTATAAACAACAATAACAAATTATAGCTTTTTTGTTGAAAATCGAAAAGTTGTTCTCCCAACAAACGTACAGTTAAATTAGACAATCCGTTATAATGGAACTATTTTAAAAAAGAATCATTGACATAACGCGTCATCCATGTTTATTTCACCATTAATTGGGGGGGGGTCCGTATTTATATTAAAGCGACGGAGAGGGAGGGGAGTTTGTCCAGAAGGGGTTATGTTACATATCATGTATTTTACGTTAGATCAGACTCTGTATCTTTTATTCAAGTTATTCAGGTAAATCACAATGATCCGCGCCATGCGCGCGATATCAGCGGTCAAGCGAACAGCCAACGAGCGTCAAATAAATTGCCTCCTATTCAAGACATTAGTTAGAAAAAAATAATGTCTCGGGCCATCATAGAAAGAACAAACATTGAAGGAGGAGAAGAAACGCTTGAAAATAAATTGTGTTCTTTCTTTGGCCAGTATCTTATCATACATGGACTGCACGAGTTTGGCAATGTTTGAACTATGACTTCTATATTTTCAGTTGCCGTTGGTTGACGCAAACGACACTTGATAAGCCTTCGTGACAGCCCCAGACATGCGTGACATTGGTAAGTCGTTTCATTTATTATCGCCACTGTTGCGAGCGGCTTCCCAAATTAATTACGCTCTACGCTGTTGATTGGCCGGCTAGCGTGCAGCAGCGCGAAACACGAAATGGTACTAGACGTAAACAAGTCACCGTTGGGGCGACATTAGTATCGATCTGCTTTGAATGGATGCGGCGTGTCTGAGTCACGGCTGTTGATTAGCGGAGCACCTGGGTGCTTGGTACGGGCAATGTTACGTCACTGATGTAACATTAACGGATGGGGTAAGACGACGGGTTTATTTCATAGTGAAACTTCGAAACAGCAGCTCGTGGACTCGAACACCGGTCCTCTCGATACCCCGACGATCTACCAACCGTGCTGCAGCACCCCACATGCATTTTGGCATTGCAAGAAAGGCTACCAAGTGAATTACCAAGTAGTTACCCGTAAATTGCGAAGACATATGTAGCAGAATTTGTTGGAAATATAAGACTTATTAACTAAAAAAGCGGTTACGTAAGCGGGGGCCGATCCAATCTCGGGTGCCCGCTACGTCTTGTCCATTGCCTTGATTAGGTCACAGGTCAATGACATTTGACCAGCTGGCCACAATGACGTTGCAATGGAATAAGCAAAAAAAGCAATGCTTGTCTGCAATATGGCGGTAGCAATATGGCGGTAGCAATATGGCGGTAGCAATATGGCGGTAGCAATCTTTCACAATGACAAATTCGGTTTGCAATGTCCTGTTGAGATTTTGGAATTGTTCCATCCTGTTTTGGCTCTTTCTTGCTGTAGTATATTTACCATTAGAATTCGTATAAAACAGGACATTGGTAGAAGAGTAAATCATCTTCAGAAAAGGTTATATTTCACCTCCAAATGTGAATATTTATTTGTCTGTCGTTAATTGCATAATTGCAGCAAAGCTGTCTCCCTCCCCCCTTTCTCTCTCTGTTTGTATGTATGTATATGTATATATATGTGTGTGTGTGCGTGCGTGCGTGCGTGCGCGCGCGTGCGTGCGTGGGTGCGTGAGTGCGTGCGTGTGCGTGTGTATTACCTTCCTCTATTCATCGCAATTAATAGATATTAGAAACGTGGCTTGGTTTGTGCATAATTATATAAATAATTAAGTTTGGTTCTTTTTTAAATGTGAATCTGTCCCTTTTCCAGAGATCTTAGTGTTTTTTTTAACGCAAGGATGTTTTGGGGCTTCCACGGCTGATTCTGGAAGGTTATTTCAGTCCTGGAATACTAGATATGAGAATGTATATGTCGAGTCTTCAGGGTGTCTTGAGTCTGCTGGGTGTCTTGAGTCTGTTGGGTGTCTTGTATAGTTCCTCCTTGTGTCCGCGGGTGCTCTGAGTGTTAACTATGAAGAAATCGTCTTTGCTCATGTCATCGATGCCATGTGTTATGTTGTATGTTTGGATCATATCTTCTCTCCTCCTCTGGTAGGCCAGGGATGGTAAGTTCATATGTTTAAGTCGGCCTGTGCATTCTACGTTTTTAAGTGCTAGTGCGCTTATGTCTATTGCATAGTGTGGGTTCCAAAATGTAGTCGGCATAGTCTAGATATGGCCTCGCTAACGTTGCATAGAGTAAGCTGAAAATGGCGCAGTCCTTATGTTTACGACGTAGACTCGAATATGTCGAGCGGGTGACGAGTGAATGGCTTTCGGGGTCGTTCTTGCCATTGACATCGGTCTTTCCCACCGGCATCCAGCAAACATTGAATAGATCGCTCTAAGTCGAGTGGACTCAATCGTGTCACCTAAATCTGAGACACCCATCACAAACACACGACACCGCGGTGGTCGCATCAAACGCACAAACACGCCACCGCCCGCACGGCAGCCGTAGCCGGATCGAATGTCGTGTACTGGTCACGACAGAGACAGCTGTGATAGAATTAGCACACGTGTATCGACTGTCATGTTTAAACGACGGACATGGGGGTGGGGGAGGGGGGGTGGAGGGGTGGAGGGGTTGGAGGGGGTGGAGGAATGGAGGGGTGGAGAGGAGGTGTGGAGGTGCGTGTCAACGCATTTGAATGCAAATGCAAATGTTTCACTTGATTCAAATGCGAATACAAATTCCATTTTCCAGGAGCGCATGCAAATGCAAATGTTTTGGGGTCGCATTCAAATGCAAATACAAATGTTTTGGGGTCGCATTCAAATGCAAATATTTTGGTTACACATTTGCAAATGCATTTAGCATTGACCAGTTGACATACAGAGCACTTTTTCAAAGAGCACGTTGTGAAAGTGGATTCACAGGTCAGACAATGATTTCGTAGTCTGCTGAGGATACTGCTCAATACTTCCATTGGCATGTTGTGAACTTGTGAAAGTGAATCTAATAATAATGATTATTCAAATAATTACGCATGCATTTGGTTGTGTATTTGGCAATTCAAATATTTGTGGGTCGCATTCGAATTCAAATACAAATGTTTAAGGTACGCATTCAAATGCAAATGCATTAAAAAATTATGGAGGCATTTGAATGCGCATTCAATTGCATTTAATTATTTAATAAGCCTGCTGGCCAGCTTGTGGTCCGGTTCGTTAAAAGCAAAATATCCAATAAAGCCGCCTTTATAACTCATGCGACAGAATAACTACGAGCTGTACTTGTCGTTTATCAAACTTGTATACCATATCAACGTAGATCTTGTGCACGGCAGTTCTCAATTCATGCTATATGACGTCGAAATAATTCCCATAGAAACCGTCACATGTATCCATCGTCGTATTCGTCAAGTGACAATACGTGTCTACGTCAATCTTTGTTGTCATAGAAACACCATGACGCAGTAACGTTCTCTCCATTACATTAGTGTGTGCGCTATAATTACTTGTTTGACGTAAGACAGTTACAAATGACGCAATGCATTAAACATAGTACCATTGTTAGCGCTTTTCGTACGCAATGCTTACACGCTAGACGGCCGTGAGGTCTTACATGACAATAACCTCACACTCACTGCTCTAAGATAAGCAGAATCGGGCTCTTTTATCACCTCAGGATTCACGATCGACCCTTGGCAGTTACCACCGTCACATCATGCAAGGACATGTTGCTTTACATTGATAACACACTGTCATCACACCATTTACCAAATCGAAAAAAACATAACTGTCCTTTTAAGCACGAACTCACTGCTACGCATTGAGTGCCATATTGTCATGACACAATTGTGATTTGCAAATTTCCTTGCAATGAGATGTGGAAAAGACATGCATCGACAGCAGAGAGTGGGAGACCACGGCAGACAATTGAGACAGGCGTTGACAGCAGAAAGTGGGAAAAGATGGCAGACAATCGATGCAGGTGTTGAGAGCAGAGGGTGGGAAACGATGGTAGACAATCTAGACAGGTGTTGACAGCAGACATAGAGAAACTATGGCAGACAAGGCAGACAGTGGGAAATGGTGATAGACAATCGAGAGAGGCGTTGACAACAGAAAGTGGGAAATGACGACAGACAATCGAGAGAGGAGTTGACAGTAGAGAGTGGGAAACGATGGCAGACAATCGAGACAAGCGTTGACAGCAGAAAGTGGGAAACGACGACAGACAATCGAGACAGGCGTTGACAGTAGAGAGTGGGAAACTATGGCAGACACTCGAGACAGGCGTTGACAGTAGAGAGTGGGAAACGATGGCAGACAATTGAGACAGGCGTTTACAATAAAGAGTGGGAAACTATGGCAGACACTCGAGGCAGGCGTTGACAGCAGAGAGTGGGAAACGGTGACAAATAACAGAGGTGGATGTAAACAGATGAAGTTGGGCAAAGACTAGACGCTGACAAAATCCGTGATGTAGCCCAGTGCTACACAGAAGAAAAAGACTCTCATGGCGTCGATGTGCAGATGACGTCACTTCAGACAAACACGCCGTAATTGGCAAATACTATGACGTATGTTTTCAAGCAGTGCAATGGACTTGTCAGCCAAAATAGCATTCGTTGCGACGAGGCACACCGGTTGTGCCTGGAAGCGAAAAGATGAAGCAGGAAGTGGAAACGTCGTTTCCCTTCCTTCACTCCTCGAAATACACATCCGCCGGACGTGATTTGGGGTGTTTGTCTTCCTGTTCCTCATAGGACCGTCGCCGCTGAGTTTAATAATTAGTTCGCCAACATGTCGCCGAGGCAGTGTACAAATAGTAATCTCCTGGAAGGCGTATTACCTGTTGAAGACCCGTGCGCTGCTGTGGTTAAATATAGGCATGTGCCTTTAGCTGCACCCATGACGTCAGTAAATTAACTTATACACTAATTTAAACGTTAAAGCTGCACGCTTTGTTCACCCAACTATTTCCTGGTACTAATAAAAGTAATTCATATCAACAATGTGTTGCATATTTTTACACATATTGAGTTGTGTTTGCATACACGCGCAGGAGTGTGGACTGTTATTTTTGCCAACACATTTGTTGTGTGCCACGTGTGTATGGGACGCCAATGGTAAGCGAGAATGCCCCCCAAAAAATGTTTATGGGAACAACTCCATTGAAGTACTAAACATAATTAAATATATTAAAAAGAGTTAAACATATTTATCAATTTATAAAAAGTAAAATGATTTCGTCAGCAATGCGGTTATTGTGATCACGAGGAAGGCCGTTTTTAGCCCACCCAAATCACGAGGAAGGCCGTACTGATTTAGCCCACCCAAATCACGAGGAAGGCCGTACTGATTTAGCCCACCCAAATCACGAGGAAGGCCGTACTGATTTAGCCCACCCAAATCACGAGGAAGGCCGTACTGATTTAGCCCACCCAAATCAGGTTCTTTTATATTCACATTTGTTGCGTGCAAATAGTCTAAAAGTAATATACGCAGTCTATTTAATAGTGCTTACTTTTGTTTTATCATTTTAATTATCAAGAGACGTTGATTGTTAGATCGGGTAACTTGTGAAATATTATTAGTTGCATGTTATAGTAAATACACCCGGACCACTTTTGCCCTTTCTCCGTCGAATGTTGACGGGTGGTTTCACCAAAGCTAAATAACAAATACAAACAAACGAACTATCATGCCATAGTCAATGTTAGATAGGTTCAGTTTATTGCAAAATTAAACTGAAACTAGACGGGCGAAAACATTTAATTGAGGAGAGACCTTTAAAATGGCGACAGAGATTGGTTTGTCAACACAGTCTGTAGTATCGGCCCGGCTATCGAGAACGACGGACGACCGTTTCGCTCCAGGCACAGTTCACGTGCTCGGTGCCAAACACGGCGGTAGATGTCGAGATTAAAATAAATACGCTGCGTGCATACTACAGACTGACTCGTTACATAGTAAACACAGGCGTGCGAATGGATCAGGTGTTACAGGGAGTGTATAATGATTATCACTGATACCGAGTTAGTTCCGATTTCGGTCTTAACGTACATCTTTGTGAACAATGCCTTAATCTGTATTGTTGTATCATACGGTCTCCATAAACATCGATCTCCATAAACATCGGTTTCTATAAACATCGGTCTGTATAAACATCGGTCTCCATAAAACATCGGTCTCCATAAACATCGATCTCCATAAACATCGGTTTCTATAAATAAAGGTCTCTATAAACATCGGTCTCTATAAACATCGGTCTCCATAAACATCGGTCTTCATAAACACCGGTCTCCATATACATCGGTCTCCATAAACATCGGTCTCCATAAACATCGGTTTCTATAAACATAGGTCTCCATAAACATAGGTCTCTATAAACATAGGTCTCCATAAACATCGGTCTCCATAAACATCGGTTTCTATAAACATAGGTCTCTATAAACATCGGTCTCTATTATACATCGTAAAACTGGCATTGTCACCGTTGTACATGCATACATGCCATGCGCACATTGTACACGCTGCATGCGATGCACACTACTGGTGAGCGTGTAACAACCACACAAGTCGTGCACACGGACCTGCACGTTAAACACCCGTGTCGCACAAGTCGTGACCGCTGTGTACGGTTTCACTTGATGGTCACGACCGGTAAAGTCACGCTTCTCTGAATCCGACTTTTCACACCCTAATCCTTGTCTAGTAATGTTAACTTCACATTGGTCTTGCGACATTGACGTTATCTACATCTATATAACCGTTCACGAAAATCTAGTATGTTAACTTCTAAATAATTCACATCTGACAAATACGATAATTGACGTTGATGTAAGTAATCAATGCCGTTGTATGTCATCGATTACACGCGTGTTGTGATAATAATGCTTTATTTAGCTTGATCGACAACATTATTTAACCCCACTCATAGTGCGGCATCGTAGCTCGGCTGTTAGGGGGTCGGATTGTCAATCAAGAGGATCATCGTTGCTCGGCTGTTAGAGGGTCGGATTGTCAATAAAGAGGATCATTGTAACTCGGCTGTTACGGGGTCGCAGTGTCAATCAAGAGGATCATCGTAGCTCTGCTGTTACGGGGTCGGATTGTCAATCTAGAGGATCATTGTAGCTCGGCTGTTAGAGGGCCTGATTGTCAATCTAGAGGATCATCGTAGCTCTGCTGTTAGGGGGTCGGATTGTCAATCAAGAGGATCATCGTTGCTCGGCTGTTAGAGGGTCGGATTGTCAATAAAGAGGATCATTGTAACTCGGCTGTTACGGGGTCGGATTGTCAATCAAGAGGATCATCGTAGCTCTGCTGTTAGGGGGTCGGATTGTCAATCTAGAGGATCATTGTAGCTCGGCTGTTAGAGGGCCTAATTGTCAATCTAGAGGATCGGGGACCGAGTCCATTTACTGTCGTTTCGAAACTGGGGCAATCAAGACATGACTTGTAACGTGTCACATCATATGTGACTAACACGTAGACATGACTTGTAACGGAAGAAGAAGAAGACACTTCTGTCCACGCACGTAGTTGTCGTGACAAACACAAGACACGCGACTGTCCAACATCTATAACGATACTTGTGAGCAGTACTGCCAACTAGGCATCATATTACTGTACTGCCAACTAGGCATCATATTACAGTACTGCCAACTAGGCATCATATTACAGTACTGCCAACTAGGCATCATATTACAGCACGTTCACAGCACTGTTGCCTAACAACAACTGTTCGCATAGTTACATTAAGGATTAAGTTAATATAATATGACACTTCTGCTGTGTAATATCCTAATGTGACTCTATTTCATTGTACAAGCCTATGAGTCCCTCCCTATAAACACAGACAACTCAGTAGATAGTTCTCGACGGAAACCTCTACACCAGAGATAGGCAAACGGTTTGTCAGAGAAATCGAAGTATAATATGAATTGATTGGTTCCACGAAATTGAATTGAATAAGATTTAACAACATTGCCATCCAAGCCAGAAGCCCATATGGCAAGGATAAGGATAAGGATAAATTTTATTTTTCCCAACAGCAAAAAAACATAGATAAATTATATTGAGTGGCAATATAAATTATATAAATACATATGATACATGCACATATAGAACTGTACAATATATAATAGCAACTAATAAATCATCAATAAAAGTAATACATACAAGGAAGCCATTGGCCTGTCGAGAGTCCAACATTTTTAATCTATGTGTAATCCGCCCTCCTGAAATATGTGTCAACCTTGTTTTAGACATATTGCTAGCAGTTACACAATATGTAGAAAATTTATTCCATTCACTGATTGTCCTCTGTGAGAACGAGTACTTCCTGATATCCAATCTACACTGATCCATTACTAACGTCACCTCATGTCCTCTAGTTATATTATCTTTCTTGAGTGAGAAAAAAAATCTTTATAAATATTTTATACCCATTCAATATCTTAGAAAACTTCAATTTGATTTCCCCTTAACCGCCATGTCTCTAGGGTTGTTAAGCCACATTCTTTCAGTCGTTCTTCATAGCTAAGGTCTCTCAGTTCTGAAATCATTTTAGTTGCTCTCCTCTTTCAAGCTTCTTTTTATATTGTATACCCAAGTTCCCGTGTCATGTATGTAGGCATTTACATTTCCCAAAATTTAATAACATCTGCCATTTCTCAGACCATTTAACTAATTTGTCTAGATCGTTTTGTAAATGTTGTTTATCACCATCATTGTTAACCCTTCTAAACACTTTTGTATCATCCGCAAATTTTAGTACGTTGCTTGTTATTATCGTCCAAGTCATTGATATATATTAAGAATAATAAAGGTCCCAATACTGATCCTTGTGGTACCCCACTCAAAACCTCCCCATCTACTACAACACGCTGTCTTCTGTCAGTCAGCCATTGTTCTATCCAATCGATTATGCCATCCCGATACCATTAAAATTACGTAGTATTCTTTGATGTGGCACTTTGTCAAACGCTTTCTGAAAATCTAAGTATATAATATCTACTGGTGATCCCTCGTCTATCCACTTAGTGATTTCTTCAAAAAAAAACATAACATAATATTTGCTAAACAAGATCTCGCTTTTAGGAATCCACGTTGACACGGATTTAATAATGTATGCCTAAAAAGGAAGTTCACCATATAGTCGTTAATTAACCTTTGTAATCACTGATGTTAAACTAACTGGTATGTAATTATCTGACTTATTTCTCGAACCGTTTGTAAATAATGGTATGATGTTTGCTTTTTTCCATTCAAAACGAACCACCCTCTTTAAACGAAAAGTCGACAAGAACGGGTCGCTGCTCCACGGCGTTTGTAATTGATTTCTGGGCTTGCTGCGGCAACTAGCACCAACAGCTGCTGTGGCGGCAACGACGACAACGACACAGCCACAGCAATAACAACTTGAGCCCTGACCCAGTAGATCACTATCGTTGAGCACCGAGTAGCGGCTTTTCAAAGGTAGCTGCAGTCAACCGTGCCACACGATCGCCGCTTGTAGTGTTTGTCTACAGATACGGACAAATGACACATACTTAGGTGCAGTGCTTATAGTCAATCGGTGAGGGAGGGAGGGAGGGAGGGAGGGAGGGAGGGAGGGAGGGAGGGAGGGAGGGAGGGAGGGAGGGAGGGAGGGAAGGAGGGAGGGAGGGAGGGAGGGTATTCGATTGTTCGACTTGGCTCGAATTCTACCTGGCGTGCAATGAGATGGAGTCAGGAAAAAACACTGGGAAGGAGGGAGGGAGAGAGCGAGGGAGGGAGTTTACGCAGAGCGCACATAAGGTACTTCCGTGCTACCGCTCGCCTGGGCTGGATTACGCCACCGTTTCCCGTGAACTGTTTAACCCCAGTCAGTGGCACTCCCTTCTAACGGAAAGAGAAACGGCACCAAACCTTCCGGCCTTCGTCGATCGGCGAGGCACGTTATGGGGACGATGTGAAGTCCACAGCAGAGATGCAATCATCAGCTATTTCAGGGTCGTTTTCCAGTTCGGGAGAGATGAAAGATGCCGACTTCACCGTGCATTCGGGTCAGTGTTGTGTCCGAGCCGAAACTACCTCTGGGAACTTCTAGGTGAAGGTAGTAGCGTAGTGGTTCAAACATCGGACCCTCATTCGAGAGGATCGGGGTTCGAGAGGACCGGGATTCGAGAGGACCGGGGTTAGAGAGGACCGGGGTTAGAGAGGACTGGGGTTCGAGAGGATCGGGGTTCGAGAGGACCGGGATTCGAGAGGACCGGGGTTAGAGAGGACCGGGGTTCGAGAGGATCGGGGTTCGAGAGGACCGGGGTTAGAGAGGACCGGGGTTCGAGAGGACCGGGGTTAGAGAGGATTGGGGTTCGAGAGGACCGGGGTTAGAGAGGACCGGGGTTCGAGAGGACCGGGGTTAGAGAGGATCGGGGTTCGAAAGGACCAGGATTCGAAAGGACCGGGGTTCGAGAGGACCGGGGTTCGGGAGGACCGGTTTTGAGAGGACTAGGGTTCGGGAGGACTGGGGTTCGAGAGGATCAGGGTTCGGGAGGACCGGGGTTCGGGAGGACCGGGGTTCGAGAGGACTGGGGTTCGAGAGGACCGCGGTTTGGGAGGACCGGGGTTCGAGAGGACTGGGGTTCGGGAGGACCGGGGTTCGGGAGGATCGGGGTTCGAGAGGACTGGGGTTCGAGAGGACTGGGGTTCAGGAGGACCGGGGTTCGGGAGGACTGGGGTTCGAGAGGACTGGGGTTCGAGAGGACTGGGGTTCGAGAGGACCGCGGTTCGGGAGGACCGGGGTTCGAGAGGACTGGGGTTCGAGAGGACCGGGGTTCGGGAGGACCAGGGTTCGGGAGGACTGGGGTTCGAGGGGACTGGGGTTCGAGAGGACCGGGGTTCGACAGTACCGCGGTTCGAATCCTCTCGCTGCCGTTTCAAAGTTCGGACCGTTTCTTCCCCTCCGTCTTGTCTCAGTTCACTCTGAGAACTGAGCATATATAGACAGTGGTGAATATATTTATTGACGAATATTCTTTGACCAGTGATTTCATAATTGCTGAATGCTTCCCAGAGAAGCCACATTGGTGTTGGAATAAGCATATGTAAAACGCTATGAGTGCTCATAAGGACTGGATACCGCGCCAGAACGTTATAAGAACTGTATTACTGAACATTCTTCAGGATAGTTCATTTTCAAATCAAATAACTTTCATTTTACATATCCAAGGTGTGTTTAGTTTACCTGGTAGAGGCTTTCATCCACGTGTCACGTTGATTTCATCAGTACCTATGACGCTTGATGACGTCATCGTACACGTGAGGCAGTTCATAATTGCCCTCGTCTCTGTTGATGGGTGTTCTAGTTTTTCTGGTCCAGATGTCACCTTGAACAAGGTGACAGATAGCTGTAAGAAAAAAAAGAACAAGAACAAAACAAATGACAGAAATTACAGGAGCCAAGTAGTCATCCCATACGTAGAGGGGGTCTCAGAGAGAGTACACCGAGTACTGAAGAAATATGGAGTAGCAACAGCCATGCGTCCCCACACACCACCCTCAGGCGCTTGTTGGTACATCCCAAGGACAAAGTAGAGCTAGAAGAACAGGGTAAACTGGTGTACCAAATACCATGCAAGAACTGTGGTGCTGAGTACATTGGGGAGACAGGAAGACTACTAAAAACACGACTGGAGGAACACAGAAAGGATGTAGACAACACGAAAAAAGAGAAATACACAAGGAGCGAAAAAAAGATTGATGTCTACCATCAATAAATCCGCCCTTACAGACCATGCGACAACTGAAAACCACATCATAGACTGGGATGGAGTGAACATTGTAGACAAGGAACCCAACCGAAGAATCCGGCACATCAAAGAAGCCATCTGGATCAGAAAAACTAGAACACCCATCAACAGAGACGAGGGCAATTATGAACTGCCTCACGTGTACGATGACGTCATCAAGCGTCATATGTACTGATGAAATCAACGTGACACGTTGATGAAAGCCTCTACCAGGTAAACTAAACACACCTTGGATATGTAAAATGAAAGTTATTTGAATAATTATAAGAACTTTCAACGAAGAGCACTTTTAATCATCAAAAAGGACAGAATTTAAAACGGCAGTTTATTTGCTGCGTAGATTACAGTTAGAAGTGTGCACAGGCTCCATGTGTTTATCGCCGTGTGACAAACAGACCTGGTGTTATCTATGTCATTGTATGATTATTGGTTTCGCAGAACTGCGGAGAACGGTGTTTTTAAATGTCAAGCAGATGTTTCGTCGCCCAAAGGTCATATTTGGCATATTTGCATGACTCCTATTCGAGTCGTAGGATAATTGATCCCAAGAACATTCAAGAAGGGGAACGCGTGCATCGTTTGCGTGACGTGTCGGGCTTTTTATCGATATGCCCCGGGGTCATTTTTTGTATAGATACGTATTATTGTTTTTATTTCTAACATGCATGCACCGACGTTATTAGGCATGATCGACAAGTTGCCGTTGTATTTCATTTAGCATCTTTGATAAATGGCAAGCCAATAGACAACCTGACATGTTGACTTTGACGCCACTACTACGACACGAACGCACCACACGACCGCTCATCGAATACAAATGAAACTGATAAAAATGTATAAAGGTCCGCATAGTGAAGGAACTGTTAGTTTTAGGTTTTATCAAAACAATCATGTTTGATCATTTAACACATGTAGTGCCATTTCATGATAACTACAGCATATCATACTTCAGAAATATACTTTTGTTGCCCTCATACATTAGATTTCGCGCTCGTCAGTGCATATTTGCGGGAAGTATTATCAAAGATATTAGAACAGTCATTGTAAAGTCTTTGGTATTATAGCCAGGGCAATATTTTTATGTAGCCACCTACAATAACCAAATACACAAATCGATGGAGTAACGATTCGTAGAATTCACAGGTCACGACATTCCTGAAAATCCAAAAACCCTTCATTTTGACTTTCCTAGATACTAACCTTAAGGCTTAATGAAATGACGCACACACAGTTCTCTAGGTTAAATTATTGTCCGTGTTCTGGGGTTAAAGATTCAATGCCGCATCCATTCAACAATAAAGAGGCGATGACTCTCCCGGTCGAGAATAAACATGATGCAATATTCATAGATCGAAACATGACTTATTAATCAAATGCATTGATGCCGAAACACGCAAAGCTGCGTGCAGCGGCAAGCGCACGATTACGTGCCAGTCATATAGTAACATACGTTTCAAAAGTTTAGTCGTATGCGTTGAAAATGTGTCATCACGTGTTTTGAGTAGGATTCAAGACTTGTTTTGTTAAAATGATGTTTTAAATGTCACAAAGAGTGATCGTAAAATCGTGTTATGTAGTGTAACCTATATTTGTTCTGATATATTCATCGCTCAAATGTGTTTTATTGGACATTACTTGTCCTGTGATTTTACCATTATACATTCACAAATATCGACCTTGCCGTTCAGCAAGCAATGTAAACTTGATATTCGACTCGATATATTCAAATTAAACATATAACGGACACATTGTGATTTATTAAAACACATTTGGTCTGTCAACATTCCAGAACATTATAATGTTTATTCTATATAACATGGTTTTACGATGAAATCTATCACGCAATGTATCTTTCACGTCCGCACATCCCTAGATCATGACTCCGACAGATTCCCGTGTAGATTCAAGTCTCCGGATTGTTGATTTAATATAGGCTTATGTTGGCTCAAAGGGCTCTGCTGTGTTCCGGCTGCACCGCTGTCATTAATGGCTGACTTGCGACAGTTGTTTCCGGTTTCCGACCAGTTTCCTGTCTTCCGCTCCGGGGCGCGCGCTATCTGTAAGTGGCTGTTGCGCTCTTCCGATGTAACATCAGGCGACGGTTTTAATTTTTTTCGGTTTACGGATCCGCCTACCACATTTTGGTGAATTTAAAAAAAGCGGTTTATTGTTTTTTACCGTCCCGCCGACATTCTCACGCGACATTTTTGTTACAAATAATATATAATAATAATAATATATAAAAAAACAACTATAATGTCTGAAAAACGAAATGTTCAAAAAAATCGAATGGCAGAGAAGCATTGCGACACCGAAAATATATTCACCACGCCGGGGAACGCCTTTCGCGGTAGCGTTGTACCGCATTACTACGCAGACAACTCATTGTTCTCCGACTGTTAATACACAATACAAATGAACAGTCTCGTGCAAAACTGGTGTGAATAATGTTCTGTATGAGAAATTATTTTCATAGTCATGAAAGTTTCAAAACGAAATATAGACGGACTATTTCCAGGCGTAGCCGTAGGCCCCGGCTGTGGTCAGGCTGTGACGTGTTGCCAACATGTTGCTACGAAGTACGAAGTACACATCAGTATTATATATATATCTAACTAAATAACTATCTAACTAAAAATGTCCTAAACCAGCAAATATCAGCGCTAACGTAGATTATTGTGCCTTTGACGCTAATGGAAATGGCAACGTATGTGACCTGGTGACCCCGCCGGATTGCGGTGGCAAATTAAGGGGACATGTCAATATTACAAATGGCCATGTTTTGTCAACAATACGTAAAACGTCAGTGAAAAACTGCACATTGCCACACAAAAACAAACCTTTGTTGAGATTGCGTTTTTATTAATAACCAGGAAATGATGCTTAATTTCTTATTTTAGAAAAACTACAATATTTGCGACGTTGCAGTTTGGCGTATGAACGCCTCTTACATGTAGGCAATATAATACGATAATGAATTGGTGAAGGGTTTGTATCAAAAATACACTGCCACTTTAAGCTCTCATTCAACTTGCTTAATTCATTCACGGTGGTGTAGAAGACGTAATTCGTTTATGTTAACCAAAATATATCTTAAAGTTATCAGTGACACTGTCATACTTATATGTGTGTGTGATTCATTTCTTTAGGGATTTTCTCAAAACGAAATAATTTCGCATTTTTGGGCTATTTTTTATATTTACAAAAATGTAAACAAAATCTTGTAACATAACCAAATAAATGAAAAACTGCAAATGTTATTAATCTGGAATGTTATGTAGCATTTAATCTACAATCTCTGAAGAAATTGTTAATTTTTCTTAAACACTTCTACTGAAACTAATTAATTCAAGACAAGCATATCCACCCCAGCTACCTTAAACACTATTTTAATAATCCATACAAAAACTTGTCTCTTTTTCACCCGTCCTGTGTTTGACCTGACAGTAAAACAGTTTTTATTTTTATTGTTTTCCCCTCCTCCGATGTTAGACATGACTGTAAAAATCCGTAAACCTAAAAATAAAAAATGGTGGCCTCACTCGCACAAAAGATCAACCGTGCTTAGTTGGGATTAACGATAATAATCAGTGTGAGTCAGTTATACATCATTATTTTAATGTGCGTACGATATGTAATTGGTTGTAGTTTGAGGTGTAAAAAACGACTATATTCGTACCGATGATGTCTCAGATTATATCGATCATTATGTGAGATTCGTTATCTCGGCGCTCCGCTGCCTGAACGCTCCTGGTTCTGGTTCTGCTCAGTTATGGCAATTATTGACATGTAAATCATCAAATCTAATATCAAATCAAATATACAAAGATTTTTTTTTATTGGTTAACCGAACCCCTGTTTTATGGTGTTTTGCGACACTGTTTCATTTACAATGTACTAATATTTATAACATCTCGGTTGATTAAAATAGTGTCCACACAAAACGTGTTACTATCGTGATCATTCATCTCTTAATATTTTGGAAAATGCAAAATTTGACGATAACATAAGATAAGCCAGTTTTACGACATATCATATATTTTCAGTTGCTGCACCAACTCCGAGGAACACACTCCCTGTTAGTGTTAGGACTGCAGGAAATATAAAAAAAAATTGTCATAAATTAAACCCACCTGTTTAAGCTTGCTTATCCTCCACAACTCCCCAACGTGCCAATCCAACTTTTACAACTTGAACTACTTATCGATTAGGAACTGCTTAACCCCTTTTGTTTTGGCGCGCTGCCGAAATTGGGTCTCCCGAGGATTTTAGCGCAAAAGTGTTTTATATATGTTATTATTATTATTACTAGATAAAGATAATCAAAATAACTCTTATGCCATTTATATTTCAGGTCACGTCACTCTGAACTGACCAACGGCTAGACCTCTCTATGGCCACGTGATGTAATATTCGGTGGGAGATTAGTCGGCCAACACAATTCGCGATGCCAACGTTAGTGCCGATGAAGGTGAAGTACAGCTTTCTGCCGCTGACCAATGGCGACTCGAAGCTATCGCCGCTGCACAGGTTCACGCCCGTATTATCGCCCACCTTCCTGTCGATTGTGCGTAGCGCGCTGCCGCAGCTACTGTTCCTCCTGATCTACGGCCTCAACATGCGCTTCCACCTGCTGCCGAAGCTATCTGACCTCGGTTGTGTGAACCTGTACAACGTGTCGGCTGTCGAGGAGGCGTTACTACACACGGTGCCGCACAGGCTCGTGTCTTCCCTGTCGAACCCCGTCTTGGACGTTTTCTCCGCCATTCCGTACCTGCTACACTACTCCATCCCTGTTGGCTACCCGCTCTACCTGTACGTGCGTGGGCAGACGGACGATATAGGGCGCTTCTACTGGCTGCTCGGCTGGGCGTCGTGGATGTTGTTCGCCATCTGGTTCCTCCTGCCGACGGCACCGCCGTGGCTGTATGACAGTGGCTATGGGGAGTACCTTCGAGGGACGAACAACTCATTGCTCACCGGGGATCTACTCTCGTCTCTCCACAATGAGGGATGTGCATTCGCGCGTCTGGACGCCAGGACAGGCATTCCATTCTTCTACAACATTTTCAAGAACAATCCCGTTCCGTTCGCCTCGTTCCCGTCGGGTCACGTGGTTTGGCCGTCGTGTATTTACGCAACATCACCCCCTGGCGGCCGTCTGTTCGCGCTCTACGTATTGTGGATGACGTGGGCGACCCTGTACTCGTGCCATCACTACCTCTCGGACGCCATTGCCGCCATCTTGGTCGTCATTGTGGTCAAACGACTGCTGTCTCAGATCGCTAACCGTAGTACGAGAACCCGGCCACTCCTCGACTGTTATGTGGTCTGCCCGTTCGCTATGGTATGATGTAGGCATACACGTACACTATCCGCACTCTGTTACAGCGTTTTCTGTGCGCACGTCTATCTTGTTACATTGGGGAACCGTTGTGATGATAATATATAATAAATATGGTGTACAAAATAAGTGGCATAACGCGCATGCGCAGAGGGTTAGCTAATCTCAGGATCACATACTGCTTTTTGCACGTATATTTGCACATAATTACATATTGGCATATCTGCGTCAACATACATTATAATTTGTAACATAATAGTGAATAGAACACATTTATTACATAATTAGAAACTACGACGCGATCATTTATTGCGCCTGCTCAAATACTGTTCGTCACACTTCCGCCTTCCCAGAATACAGTTCGCGCTACGTGTTTATTAATCTATGATTTCAGTTCACGTATCATTTTGTTTTAATATGTCTACCCATTTCTTAACATTTCGCAGAGCCAGCGACTAATGTATGTGGGGATGACAATTATTGTTACAAGTAAAAACTAGACAACGGAAAGTATAGATTATAAAGGCGTTGCGAGTGTGCGGTAAGAAATTCTTGGGGAGCGTCCTGCATTTTGTATTACATAAACACATAGGAAACAACTTAATAATATATTATCTAATAAGACAATATTTCATAAAGCATTAATAAAGCACTATCGTTTTCATGGAATAACCAGTTGCAATAATAACCAATAAACAGTCGTCGTTTACTTATATAAATCGTTGTTGCCCCATCGTCGAGACATCGCAACGTTTTAATTAAACACTGTCGCTTTCTTGGAAATAGAATGTAAGTAACTAGTAAAAGTATTTTGGACACTCGTGTGATAAAACAATGATTTCACTCAGGTGTGATAAAACCGTAATTGCAATCACGATGGTAAACCGACCTCAACTTGCCGGCTGTGGGTGCTTGCAATCATTTTAATTTTAATCTTTTTCACCGACCTAGCACTACCACGCAATTTTACGATTGTGCAAATTCACCATCCTAATCATACATAATTCGAGAGGGAATTTTTGAACTCCGAATAGTCGTCACACGCATGTGTACATATACTCGCGCTGTTAATCATAATTTGTCCATTAGATAATCTTTCTACAGTTCATTCGTGTCCATATTCGTTTGCAAACTGAACCGAAAACAGGAGTAAGCACATTGCAACATGGGTATAGATTGATGTGTTGTGAAATACATGTTTTGTTTTTAGCACGTGACTGTGTCATGTTAGTTAACGTTCCGCTAAAGGAAATGTACAACTATGTTGATTGGTTAACTAGTTCGTAGCCAATTTGGGCATTTGCATAGTGAAAATGCCGTAATTATCTTACGTTTTCACTCAAAGTACATCTAAATGTATCTAAATGTTATAGTTTTTGTTTGAATATGTGTTACTGTAGTCTGTTTACCGTCAGGAATGGTACAAAACGGGAATTTGACAGAGCAATATATTGTTCAATTTAAAACATTGTTTCACATTTAAAGTGAAGATTTATTGGTCGTTTAATGCTATACAACTATTTGTTGTTGCTTCTTAAAAGTGCTGTATCCTATTTCATCTCCAAATCGGTTTTTTTAACGTTTTTTAGGGATTTTATTTTTTGGCCACCCGAGATTTTATAACCATTAATATATTATAAATAAAGCAGTTTTGCAATGTCCCGTCAATCAGTCGTCCAGGTAGCCAAAGAAAATCGTTGTACATTTTATTTAATGCTAATTCCATCAATGTGGAGTAGGTGTTTTTTTATTTGCCGCCGTTGCTATTGTGGCATCGGTCGCTATTGTAGTCGATGTTTATATTACTGGTGTAAATAAGTCTCTCAATAATAGATTTAGTTTTTTTTACACATAACACATCTGTGATAGTTATCTCTATTTGATACTTTTTATGAAGGTGCACGTGATATTAAATTATGCTATGAATGGCATGCTGTTACGAAAAGAATATATGTTTGATAGTTTTATATACAATATAATAATTATATATAATATAATCATATTTATGTACAGTATAATAATTATATATAATAATTATACATTGATGACAAGCGTAGAAGATTTTAGACAATATTTGTGACACACGTGGGGTAAATTGGCAAAAGCGGCTGAGTGTGTTGTGTTTGGCGATTTGTTCCATACATTGTACTCAAGAATAAAATGCCTGTGCATTGCACTACGCATTGCACTACGCATACATAAATGTTTTCTTACATTCTATCTCGTCATGTCTCAGTTATTTCATGTTCACAACACTACAGCAACTCTCGATTATATATTGAAACTAATACTTCATGTCTGCGTAAACTCCTGTGTTTATTTAGGCATGGGGTAATATTAAAACGAAACAAAAGTCATGGTTTTGGAGTTATGACCTGGAAAAGATAATAAAAACTAACCACGTTCATCTAAAATCAAGAATATCATGCCAGTGGTTTACTCAGAATATGTTCTAAAGGTGGGAGATTCCGGTCTTTTCTCTGAATGACCGAGGGCTGACATGTTAACCAGCGCGACCGATAAGCGCATGCGCAGTTCTATGAAAGCAGAGTAACCTAGACTACACGTGACGTATTACGGTAGGCCGGCACACACAGAACCAATGCAAAGTTCCACCGAAACGTGTTATTTTGCCAGAAAGAAGATTAGCCAAAATATGTTACATAACTTGAGTTTGGGAGTAAAAAGCATGGCCACGCCCTATTGGCAAATATAGGAATAGGTGTATACAAATATATTTTTACTTGGTTTCATTTGGCGAGCGAATAATGCTATCATAACACACTCGTGACGCAGGGTTATCTAACAGTATGGCGCAAACCATGAAATTAAAACGTGTGTTCAACCAGGTTTTCTTAGTAAACCACTGACGTGATATTCTTAACTGTATTTACAAATGGTTATGTTTTAGTAACTCTTATAGGTGCATGGGCGGAAAACCATGTAATTTTTTCCCTTTAATGTTAACTAATAATCGCGAATTGTTGCCTAGATATGACACGTTGAAAAACTATCCGTTCGGGAATATATGCTCTGACGAATGTCATTGGTTACCTAATATTGAGATATTTGGGTGTTTCATTTAATTTGTATGCCTCAGTATTATTCATTCTCACCGAACATCTAAATGAAGAATGCTATACTTCGTGCTTTAATCTTTATTGCTGTAGAATATTTACTGTTAAACTTGTACACAACTACAGTTTGACAGACGAATAAATCATGCACATTCAAAAGGGACGATTTATTGGTCTGGTTTTTCTGGCCGTACAGAGATTTTTTTTACAGAACAGTACAACTTTTATTTCATCGCCAAAAACAGTATTTTTGACAACACCAAGAAATATTGGATCACGGTAGTAACAATGGAACTGGTTGTACATTTCCTTCAACTTCAATGTCTCGACTAACGTTCGACTAAAACAAACCACCTTCCAATGTTGTTCGTGAAAGACGCACTTGTTGTAACGACGCTTCGTGAATATGAATCTAAGGCGGCATCTGTTTTCTTTGCAGCCCTCCTTCGATAAAGTTATAGATAGACCAGTCTGGAGCGACGTGGAATCGGGTCGAACTAAATCCGTTGCAGTCGCATCCCCTCTGTGTCCTTACTCTCGCTAGAACGACGTCCTCTCCCCGACGGCGTCTACAAGTCTCTTACGTAAAGGAGCTCCGTCATCATGGCCAACAAAACGAGATTACATTCCGTCCCAGTTTATTACAGATTCGATATGTACTGGTGCGGTGCGAAGTAGACGAGCTAAATGGGGTGTTCAACGATTCTTATTGGTTAATTGATATGTAGCTAATCAATTGGGTGTTTCTAATAATTAAAAAACCACAATTCTCTGAAGTTTTCGATCTCAAAGTTCATCTAAATTAATAACGTCATACCTCATATCTTAGTATTTATCACTGTCGTTTATTTATCGATACACATTATGTAAATTAGTCTGTCCTTTAGTGTCCTACAGCGATTCCTATGCATGTCGTAAAACTGGTATATTTTATATAGTCGCTAAATCGTGTATTTTGTAATATAGTCAGTTATGAAAGATCATCATTTTGCATGGATATTATTTTTAAAGAACCGAGATGTTGTAAATAATAAACAAACATGATTTTCTACATTTCATAGGATCATCGTTGTTGTCTATATGAATATAACACAAAATGAACACCATACGTTATTCGTTTCCCAATTTAGCTCAATGTCATTATTCAGAATGCAAAGAGGTAGACTTATTGAGGGTACACATGCACGCACGCACGCAAGCACGCACGAACGCACGCACGCACACACGCACGCACGCACACACACACACACACACGAATCCTCATGCTGACATTTACAAACTTGGCAATCGCTTGGAGCGGTCGTATGGATTGGATACCTTGCTATGTAAGAACGTGTCTTTTCTTGTAATCATACGTCACCTGTCTTGATATACTTTTGACATTATATATCATTATTGATATACCATTATCGTCACCATCTTACATCACCGTCTCGCGAGACCACAGTTGTCACAGAAAATGTGCGTTCTGTGAACACTTAGCATCGATTGCTTTGAGCAAGTTAATATAAAGGCTAATCCGCATTAAGGAGTATTAATACGTTTAGCCACAAAATCGGATTATACTGATCCGGATGTGATGTAACTAGATTACTTCTGCATGGACGCTGTGATTGTTGGCGCTGGCCGAACTTACAGATCAGAACTAAGCAGGATCAGTCGCACCACTAAGTAGGTGTTATGGAAGACGCCGTGTGGGTCACGCTCGTCCTCCCGGAGCCAATACAGCTCATGTGACAGCTTGTGAAACAAGTCAGGTCACGTAGAACATCGAAATCATCGAAATAATTGACAGTAGCCGTTAGATTTGGTAAGGCTCAAAATTGTTAATATCCAAAACGATAAACACTTTATGGGGTCAAGGCTGATCATAACTTCCATCCTCTCGCCGATCACAAAAAATTAATTATGAAATTTCACCAAGGGCAAAATTGGGTTGTGTTGTCAGTGTTTCCATTTTCACTTCAGAAAAGCAAAATGTTTATAAACAGTACCAACCAGAACACCCCCATTAACATCATGATGAACGGTCAGAACGTAGACGCTTTCAAATATCTTGGGTCCATCTTAAGCAAAGATGGTACCTCAACAAGGGAAATAAAAATAAGGATTGCAGTGGCCATGTCTGCTATGTCAAGACTTATCGACATCTGGAAGAGCAGAAACATCAGCTTCAAAACGAAGCTCAAGCTCCACAGAGCACTCACTGTATCCATCCTCCTCTACAGAGCACTCCTTGTATCCATCCTCCTCCACAGAGCACTCGCTGTATCCATCCTCCTCTACATAGCACTCGCTGTATCCATCCTCCTCTACAGAGCACACGATGTATCCATCTTCCTCTGCAGAGCACTCCTTGTATCCATCCTCCTCTACAGAGCACTCGCTGTATCCATCCTCCTCTACATAGCACTCGCTGTATCCATCCTCCTCTACAGAGCATTCACTGTATCCATCCTCCTCTACAGAGCACTCGCTGTATCCATCCTCCTCTACAGAGCACTCGTTGTAACCATGCTCCTCTACAGAGCCCTCGTTGTATCCATCCTCCTCTACAGAGCACTCACTGTATCCATCCTCCTCTACATAACACTCACTGTATCCATCCTCCTCCACAGAGCACTCCTTGTATCCATCCTCCTCTACAGAGCATTCGCTGTATCCATCCTCCTCTACAAAGCACTCGTTGTAACCATGCACCTCTACAGAGCACTCGTTGTATCCATCCTCCTCTACAGAGCACTCGTTGTATTCATTCTCGTCTACAGAGCACACGATGTAACCATCCTCCTCTACAGAGCACTCACTGTATCTATCCTCCTCTACAGAACACTCGCTGTATCCATCCTCCCCTATAGAGCACTCGCTGTATCCATCCTCCTCTATAGAGCACTCGCTGTATCCATCCTCCCCTATAGATCACTCACTGTATCCATCCTCCTCTACAGAGCACTCGCTGTATCCATCCTCCCCTATAGAGCAATCGCTGTATCCATCCTCCTCTATAGAGCGCTCACTGTATCCATCCTCCCCTATAGAGCACTCGCTGTATCCATCCTCCTTTATAGAGCACTCGCTGTATCCATCCTCCCCTATAGAGCACTCACTGTATCCATCCTCCTCTACAGAGCACTCACTGTATCCATCCTCCTCTACAGAGCACTCACTGTATCCATCGTCCTCTATAGAGCACTCGCTGTATCCATCCTCCTCCACAGAGCACTCGCTGTATCCATCCTCCTCTGCATAGCACTCGCTGTATCCATCCTCCTCTATAGAGCACTCACTGTATCCATCCTCCTCTATAGAGCACTCACTGTATCCGTCCTCCTCTATAGAGCACTCACTGTATCCGTCCTCCACTACGGATGCGAGAACTCGACTCGAGCAGAAACAGAGAGACGCGTACAAACATTTGAAACGAAGTACTTCAGGAGACTCCTCCACATTTCTTATACTGAACACAAGACAAATGAATATGTGAGACAACAAGTAGACTCCCTTGCTGGAAAGCAAGAGCCCTGTTGGCAACAATGAAACGACGCAAGCTCTCAAGGTTTGGCAACATCATTAGACACATCACCATTAAAAAAACCACCCTGCAAGGCACCCTGGAGGGCAACAGACGACACCCTGGAGGGCAACAGACGACGGGGCCGCCAGAAAAAAACTGGCTAGACAATATACAAGAATGGACACATCGAGACCTACAGACCCTGCTACGCACAGCTGAGGACAGACAACGCTGACGAGGCCTGTGTGTGAATGACACCCCCATGACCGTCCCGATCAAGGGATGAAGAAGGTGGAGATTTTGGAATTAAATAATTTAATAGTTTTTCCGATGATTTCATAACAAAAACTACATTTCTGGTACAAAAGTGGCACAGACGAGTTAGAATGTCGTAGAGGACACTAGATAGGTTTGATTTTTCGCAAAATGAATTTGAAATGAGACGAGCAAAACAATGGAATTGAGGAGGCACCTGTAAAAACATGCGGACGTTGTATGTGGAATATTGTCAATGTACAGACACTATACGTTAGACACAGCTGCGACAGGGACAGGAATGTTACAGAAGGAGTATTGTGAGTAACCAAACAAGATTGTGATCAAAAGAGCATGGCTGTTCGTGTGTTATTATTTGATTTGACGCATGGCACGGACAAGGATTATTGGAAAGGAAAACATAACTAAATATAAATCCACAAAAGAACATAGACACGTTTTATTCCAGCCTATTATCAGTTTTTAAAACCGTGGGAAATAAGAAGAGTAAAATGACGGGGGCGAGGAGAAGGAATGGTATTGTTGAATTGACCCGCTGTAACCGGATGTATGCGTCATGAACCAAAGAGTTAGTCGGTCAAAGCCTCCGTGCCATTTATTGACGCCATTGGCCAATTTGAGTCACACTCTCGTCAATATGTAGACGTGGAAAATCACTGCGGCCAACCGTCTTCCTTATCATCGTGGGTCATCATTTGTGTGCTTGTTATTTAGGTTATCATTCAATCTAAGCGCGTCGAAGTTACAACAACAAGCTATGGAAATGTACGAAAGTCAACTGTTGAAACCCTCGCGCATTGGCGTTCTCAATATTAAAAAAAACATCAAATATGTTTTATAAATAGTTTTTTTACTAAAACCGTTATGCAATGTTGCAATGCATATCTATGTATTTCAAGAAAAATTTAGTAAATCCAAAACTCGGTTTACATAACAAGAATACTGTGAAAGTGTTGATTTTGTTGTGATCACGTAGTTATATGGATCGCGCCCGTGACAACAACACTCCCACAGCGATTACATGTTTACCTAAACACTGTACCCAGTGAGAGGGAGTGAGAGACGAAACAATATGTTGTGATCACGTAGTTATATGGATCGCGCCCGTGACAACAACACTCCCACAGCGATTACATGTTTACCTAAACACGGTACCCAGTGAGAGGGAGTGAGAGACGAAACAATATGTTGTGATCACGTAGTTATATGGATCGCGCCCGTGACAACAACACTCCCACAGCGATTACATGTTTACCTAAACACTGTACCCAGTGAGAGGGAGTGAGAGACGAAACAATATGTTGTGATCACGTAGTTATATGGATCGCGCCCGTGACAACAACACTGCCACAGCGATTACATGTTTACCTAAACACTGTACCCAGTGAGAGGGAGTGAGAGACGAAACAATATGTTGTGATCACGTAGTTATATGGATCGCGCCCGTGACAACAACACTCCCACAGCGATTACATGTTTACCTAAACACGGTACCCAGTGAGAGGGAGTGAGAGACGAAACAATATGTTGTGATCACGTAGTTATATGGATCGCGCCCGTGACAACAACACTGCCACAGCGATTACATGTTTACCTAAAAGGTAATAAGTGAGAGGGAGTGAGAGACGAAACAAAATGAGAGTCTGGTGTTTACCGGAGCGTGACCGAATGATTTATTCGCGTTACTGTGTGAACTTTTCACCTCCTATTCGTCACTGAAAACCACACTTACGCTTTGACTCACTCTTTAGCAATTGTGCACTGACCATTCCGGCCAAATCACCACGATAATTATAGCTTTAAGGCATGGATGGCCATTGATTTGAACAGAAAGCCTCAAGAAGGCGGCCGGTGGCACGTGTGTAGTCGAGTGAATGGACACCTGCAAAATGGGCCCGGGTCCAGTTTTTTCATATTTAATCGTGTCAAATGGACCCCGTGCGTGAACAATTTACCCCCTTTCCACGCGCGCGCATGCGTTCATGCGCGTGTGCACGTGTGTGTAAATATCATGTATTTAATATGATATTAAGTTTCACACTAATGACGCTTATATAAAGAACATTAATTTGGTAATTCCATCAATTTAATATGATATTTACTTTTATAATAAACGTAATAAGCATTTATCGAGGAATGACTTTAGGTGGGATTATTTGTATTACCCTTCATGCACACGCTGTTACCTGATTAGGCATTTCTATTTCATGCTTTGCAACTTCACAATGCACCAAACATTAGATTTTAAGCTATGACGCCTTGCCATATATAAATATAGATCAATGATCTTGAAATGGACGTTCTTGTTATAATAAAAAACTAACTAGGTAATTTTTCATAGGGAGTTTTCATTTTTCACAATGAGCATTTACTACCTCCCAACCTGCAGCCAGAAACTGTCAACATTGTTACCCTTCTTTCAATTGGTGACCATCGTGAATATTTAATAAATGTGATATTATCATTCTCTCTATCCCATTAATACATACTAACCCACGGTCATACAGTTTCTTACACAATCTCAATTGTAACAAAGAGCAAACCCTGAAACATCATGTCACAGCATTATATATTCAGTTTAACTTAAAAGCGTTTCTTCGTTAAAACAAACAAACAAACAAACAAACACACATACAAATTAAATTTCCAAATCTTATAAAAGAAACGTTTAAAATGAGTAATCTTGAAGGAAAATGCTTATAATGTAATGTTGCGATCATAGTTCTACTGTTACAACTAATACAGAAACTGAAAATAGATAAGATAATCTGTTGTTTTGCTATACAATAAAGCCTAATTATAAACTTGATTGGTTCACTGTGATTAAGTGGTTCAGTTGCCTCGTTATGTAGTCGCGCTAAAGACAAGATCGACGGACCATTAATCAGTCGTTCCATAAATTGGATATAATTTGCCGACTCACCTATCTGCCTCCCTACCACGCTCCCACTGTCCTTCCCCTTCCCTCTCATTCCCTTTAAGCCGTACTTGTGAAGCGCGTGTTTACGATGAAGGAGATGAAATGTGATTCAAGCACAACTACGCAGATGCGTATTAATACCAGCAAAATGGCCATGGAATGCCATTTCGATTAACAATGCAGATGCCGCGAAGTTTGGTAATATAATCGCAACGCCATTTTCCTTCGTCGTCCTTCGGTGTAGGCTACACGTGTAACCAGAGGAAATAATCGATGTATGTATTCATAAAACATCGAGGACTAATTGTTGCTATCAGTTGTCTGTAAAACGAAATGAACAAGGAAGGCTTCACGTAAAGACCTTCTATGACTATGGTCATGGGTAGAGTTTTTACGGTTATAATTGTGCTTGTGGCGTGTGTATTCTACTCCTCTAATAGTAGTAGCAAAAGCTTTATTTCACGTTGGTGACCGTATTACTTTTATAGCGTGATTTTCAATGGGCCATCAATCACATACCTATTTAGATCGACAGTTAATTAACTTTAAGATACACAAAATAAAGCATCAGTAAATGCACACATAAAACGTTATTGCAGTTCTAAGAACATCAATAAATTTACGAATCCTTAAAAATAAAATAAAAAAATAAGAATAAATTAATTAATTAAATTAAATTAAACCAATAAATAAAAACCATCAATTTACAATTTCTAAAACATCAACCCTCGTGCAGGCCTGTCAAGTTAAAAATATTCACAGTTATATAAATATGTACTGACATATTTTAAAAACAGTGTTTTAAAACAATCTATACAATTCGCATGTCTATGTGTTCCGGCAGAGTGTCCCACAGTTTCGCTCCTCTATGTGCAAATGTTCGCTGACAGGTTGTACTTTCTAACAAGAATATTTGTGCAGTCGTGGGTGCGATGGTCGTGCAAACTGTTGTTAGTATGAATATAACTACACGGTAGGCTGGTGCAACCCCGTGTATGATGTTATGCATTACTATCGGAGTGAACTATCGAGTATCGGTTGGTAGCCATCCTTGAGTACGAAATGGTGAATGGTGAAACCTGTCGTCTGTCTTTCACATTCGGAATTACGCGTGCACACTGCTCATCATCTTATAAACATCTATGAGCAGAGCACGTTTGCACCTGCCCCGTACTACGCATCCTTAGGCATGTAAGAAACAAATGGTAATGCTCACCGTCACTAGGGTGTTTCAACAGAAAACAAACCCCGTAATTCCTATAATACGCTGTGTAATAGAAGTTTTGTTTAATTATCATTAGCCTTCAAAATAGTAATTGCGTCATAAAATACACAACGAGAATTTACTAACATGTATTTAATGTAGTGGGAAATATTAGTGTTATGTTATTACGTCTTATTTAATGTAGTGTAATGTAATGTATTAGTGTTGTGTTATTACGACTTATTTAATGTAGTGTAATGTAATGTAATGTATTAGTGTTGTGTTATTACGTCTTATTTAATGTAGTGTAATGTAGTAGTGTTATGTTATTACGTCTTGTTGACTTTGCTACTGTTTTAATTTCTTACATATTAACGTGGGCTGTGTTAAAGCAAACGCTCCACTACTCTCGACACACATGTCTTTGCTATGTTTGTGTAGCTACTGTAACATGTCATTGTTATGTTTGTGTAGCTACTGTAGCGATGAATACATACATATCATTGCTATGTTTGTGTAGTTACTGTAGCGATCAAGACACCCATGTCTTTGTTATGTTTGTGTAGCTACTGTAACATGTCATTGTTATGTTTGTGTAGCTACTGTAGCGATGAAGACATACATATCATTGCTATGTTTGTGTAGTTACTGTAGCGATCAAGACACTCATGTCTTTGTTATGGTTGTGTAGCTACTGTAACATGTCATTGTTATGTTTGTGTAGCTACTGTAGCGATGAAGACATACGTATCATTGCTATGTTTGTGTAGCTACTATAGTGATCAAGACACTCATGTCATTGTTATGTTTGTGTAGCTACTGTACCGACCAAGACACACATGTCATTGTTATGTTTGTGTAGCTACTGTAGCGATCAAGACGCCTTGAAGCTGCATCGGTTCACGACCCAGTCTCTCTGTACATGTTCGTTCGTGTGTGTTCTGTGATCATAGTTGTATGTAGTGTGTGCACTCCTTGTGTATAATCACATGCAGCAGTAAAACGACACTACTTTTGTGATCTAAACAATTTTGAAATAACGTGAGCCAGTTGTTATATATCATTACAAACCGGGAATCAGACAAGCGTGGTGAGGGCGAAGCGACTCCAAATGGGTAGCAGAAGAGAAACGGCTACTCTATATGCGCATTGGGCTACTTATTTGCCACCAGGGCAACTCGGTTAGCTGTCTATGAGACTTACTTACTTACGTACTTACTTAGTCCTCTTCGTGCCCGGTGGCACATAAGGCATCAACAAGAGAGCGCCACTGCTGTCGGTCTGCAGCCCATTTGGTGATGGTGTTCCATGTCAGGCAGCATTCTTTCATCTCCTTCTCCACTGTTCGTCTCCATGTTTCTTTTGGGCGACCACGTCTCCTTTTTCCATCTGCTATCCAGCGTAAGGCTGTCTTGGGCAGTGCGCCAGGTGACATTCGGCACACGTGTCCAAGCCATCTCCATCTTCTCTTCTTTATCTGTGTGGCCAAGGATGTTGCATCTGTTTTGCGGTGCAGCTCTTCATTAGTGATGGTGTTGGGCCAAAATACTCCTAGGATCTTCCGTAGACACTTGTTTTGGAATGTATCAAGCTTGTGTGCTAGCTTGGCTGTCAGTTTCTAGCACTCGGAGCCGTAGAGAAGTACACTGAGAACATTACTATTGTACAGTCTCAGTTTTGTTTCCAATCTCAGTTGCTTGGATTTCCAGAAGGGCTTCAGCATAGCGAAGGTCCGACTTGCCTTTCTGATCTTAGCCGTGGCATCTTTTGCAGAGTCTCCATCTGTTGTGATTTTGCTTCCCAGGTATGCAAAGTCCTGAACGTCTTCCAAAGCCTCACTGTTGTTTATGTTGTTTATGGTGATGGGGTTATCTGTCTTGTTGTTGATCCTCATCAGTTTGGTTTTTGCTGTGTTGAGCTTTAACCTAATCTGTGGTGCTGTTCTTGTGAGTTTGTCCATCTTTTCTTGTATGTCTTTGTGCCTGTTAGACAGCAGTCCAATGTCATCTGCATAGTCCAGGTCTTCCAAGATCGAGGTAAGTGTCCATCTGATGCCTCTGTTTCCATTTTTGGTGGTTTCTATCATCAGCCAGTCGATGGCAAGGGTGAAAAGAAATGGTGAGAGAATGCATCCCTGTTTTACTCCGGATTTTACGCTAAAGCTGTCTGACATGTGAAAGTTACAGGCGACTTGACACTGGACGTCTGTGTAAAGTATCTTGATCACATTTACCATCTTCTGTGGGATCCCGTAGTGACGTAATATTCTCCACAGGGATTCTCTGTGAAGGCTGTCAAAGGCCTTTTCAAAGTCAATGAAGGCAATGTAGATCGTACTGTTCCATTTCCGTGCTTTGTTCCGTAGCGTGAAAATGTGGTCGATGCATGACTTTCCTCTTCTGAAACCGGCTTGTTCCTGGCGGAGGATTGTATCTGTAGCTGCTGATATTCTCTTCAGGATTATGCGGCTGAAAATCTTGCATGTCATTGATAACAAGGTTATGCCCCGCCAGTTGTTACAGTTCCCCAAGTCGCCCTTCTTTGGTAGCTTGATAATTGTGCCTGTCTTCCAATCATCTGGTGTGTCTTCTTCATCCCATATTCTCTGGAAGATCTGGCACAGGATTCTGGGTGTTTCTTGTTCATCTGCTTTCAGCATTTCTGCGCAGACGCTGTCGCTTCCTGGTGATTTTCCATTCTTCTGGGCTTTAATGGCTTCTCTGACTTCTGCTTCTGTGATTTGGTCGAGGTTGATTTCAAGGTCATCTGCTGCCTCCGGGATGTCTGCAAGTCTGGGTGGATCTGCACGATTGAGAACCTGTTGGAAATGCTCCTTCCATCTCTCTATCTTCTCTTTCTCGACTGTGATTATCTTTCCATCTGCATCTTTCAGTGGGAGATTCTGGTTTGGACCTGTATCTCCTTTCAGCTTCTTGGTTATTTGGTAGAGTGACTTCATATCCTTTCTTCTTGCTGCTGCTTCTGCGTCTTCTGCGAGGTTTTCAATGTAAGTTCGTTTGTCTACTCTGGTACTCCGTTTTACTTCTTTGTCTTTTTGTGAGTATTCTCTTGAAAGTCTTTCTTTGAGTCTTGGGGACTTTGTGGTGAGCAGCTTTTTCTTTATTCCTTTCCTTTGGTCTATTTTGTCCCAAGTTGATGTGGAAATTCACTGCTCTTTCTTTGCTCTTCTGTATCCTAGCACTGCTTTCCCTGCTAGCTCCATGGCCATGTTGAAACTGTGTATAGTCATCTCTGTTTCCTTCTACAGAATACCAAAACTGTTCTTCAGAGCAATTGTGAACTGTTGCTTGGTTTCTGGGTTTTGTAGCTTGGTGGTATCAAAACGTTCTTTCTTCTTCTCTCCTGTCTTTGCCTTTCTCAGTTTCAGTGCAAGTTTTCCTATCAACAGGTTGTGGTCGCTGCCAGCATCAGCTAGTCTCCTTGTTTTGACGTCTTGTAGTGAGCGTCTCCATTTTCTATTTACAAGGATGTGATCTATTTGACTCTCAGTTCTGCCGTCTGGGGATCTCCATGTCAGCTTATGTATTGTCTTATGTTGGAAGAGTGTCCCTTCAATCACGAGGTCATTCTCCCCACATATGTCACACAATCTGCTGCCGTTATCAGTCATTTTACCTTTACCTCCCGTGTTTGCCCATGATCCTTTCCCTGTTATTGTTGTCGCTCCCAACTCGTGCATTGAAATCTCCAGGAACCACTAGTACGTCATGTTTGGGGATGTCTTCCAAAATTGACTGAAGACTGTCATAGAAGTTATCTTTTTCTTCTTTTTCTGCTTCCTCTGTAGGTGCGTAACAGGTTACCACTGAGAGATTGATAAATCTGGACTTAAATCTAGCATAAAGAAATCGTTCAGTTATTGGTTTCCATTCAAGAAGAGTGTTACCTTTCTCCTTCTGGATGATCAGGGCTACTCCCTGTCTATGCTGGTTGTCCTCTCTGCCTGACCACAGTATGGTGTCTCCTGTCGCCAGTTGTCGTTTTCCAGCTCCAGTCCATCTAGCCTCCATGATACCTAGAAGGCTGATTTTGTATTGGTGCATTTCCTGGAGAACCTGTGCCAGTCTTCCTGTCTGATATAGTGTTCTCACATTCCAGCATCCGATGTTGATAAAAGTTTTGGGTGTAAGGAGATCCGCCATCGGGGTGAAGACTTCCTTGCGGGTTTGATCCCCATCCTTCATAAGTCCAGTTGCCTGTACTGCTTCTCTCCTACCGCCCGGTGCAGTTTTCTCTCTTGTTTCAGTTTCCGTAGCTAGGCTGTTTGTACGGGGTGGGGTTGCTGGCCCCACGCCCAACCCACCTCTTTTATCCGGGCTTGGGACCGGCAGGAGATTCTCAAAGAGCATTTTCCAGGCAGAGTTTGTCTATGAGACGGCTGACCGATATTTCGACACATTTCGTTTTGGTGTTACTATCATGTGTAATCAATTTCGCGTCTGTTTTCTTTTTCAAAGTGGCGGAAATCTTAAGCACGTAAGTGTACACGACACGAGACAATAATGTTTTTCTATAAAAAAATATATTGTCTTTCATTAGACAAAATAGAATTATTAGTACACCAAATTGCTGGCAGGGAAATTATTTATATATCACAATCATTCTGACACGTGACTACGTGTTTTGTGCGTAGCTGTATTCGAAGCAAAAGCCCATTGTGCAGCAAACCATATTCTCATCATTCCAATCATGCATTTCATACTATTTTACTTTTGTCATGCAATCATAAAGATAACATGCCTATGTTTCAGATATTGAGCAGTAAGTCTTTGAGTAAATTGAGATGCTTGTATTATAGCCATTTTAAAAAAGTTTCTTGTCGATGGCCTCGTAATTGAACAACAGACAGCATTACATAAATAGATCCGTTAAACCAGCATGATTAACGTTTGACTCCTTATATTGCCAAAGCCAATATCCCGCCGACCAATATTATCGCTGAGATAGGGGTATTAAAACACAAATATGTTTTACTCCGTAACGTTATACAAATATACACACTTGTATTAGATTGTGAATGAATGGAATTATTCAATTAAATATTAGTTAAATATAAACTGTTTCAACTTTATAAAATAAATGTACAACAAATGGTACATTCGTATGCGTAGCTAGTAGGAAACAAAGCACACTGGTTGCCCGAGATATGCCACTGACTACGGCTGACTACAGATGACTACACTGACTACAGATCACTGGTTGCCCGAGATATGTGCCACTGACTATGACTAACTACAGATCACTGGTTGCCCGAGATCTGCCACTGACTACGAAATTCGTCTTAGAAAATGGTGTCCTCGGGAAACCTGCTTAATCCATGATTCGCCCCTGCGGTAGGGTTGTGTCAGAGGGATCCAGCGTTTTGGAAATGGGGGTCAAGACTCGAAGCACCGAAGGGTGTGTGACGGAATTATTTTTACAAAACACTTGAAATGGTGACCATTGGTGACAGTTAGAATTTTATTTTAGCAAATTAATATATATTAGTTGTAAATCTGACCTATAATAAAATTATTAAACTAAAAGACTGTATTAAATGTGATATATATTGCAAGGTTAACGAAAACTAGAGTAGCACTGCTGCTAGTACCGTTGATTAAAACAAGTGTGCTAAGTAATGTTGACTAAAAACAAAATACACGTCACGTGTCTCGGGCGTGTGTCACGTGTCTCGTGTTTATTTCGAAGACGAAAAGCTGGAGGCCAGATCACTGCCCCACAGCAGTCGGAAGGAATAGGCCAACGCGCCTACAATGGGCATACCTTCCCTAAGACTCGCTGGGGCGCAATCGGACTGGCTCATGTGTTGCCACCTGGGGATCAACTGAGATGCTACGCAATATAATTTCGTAGCAACAACCATAAATGGTTGTTTCAAATGTTATTCATAAAAAATGTGTTACTGTCGTGATATGTCATATCGTAGGAAGAACAATGCATTTCCTTAGCTTGATGGAATATTTTATCTAGCAACGGATTGCAGTGTTCCTATGCTGGTATTTTAATGGAACATAGTAATTGCACAATTCGTCCACTAGGTGGCACCACGTGCTTAGTGCGTCAACTAAGTGGCGTCAAACGTATAATGACTGTTATTTTGTAAATTCTGGACACGGTAGTCGTTGCGAAACAAATGTCATTGTTTAATCCCAAGCATAGTTAATAAAACATAATGTTAGATAACCCTACGTTCTTGTAGACTGGCAATATTCGCTCACCAAATGAAAATATATTTGTAAACACCTAGTCCTATACATGCCAATACGATATGGCCATAGTGTTTGCGTCTAAGCTCAACTTAGAGAATCTATTCAGGTTTATGAAATAAAATTAGAAAGGGAAGCAAATTGTGATGAAGCTGTTTGGTGTAATATAGTTACAGGACATTCAACATTAACTATTGGATTAATTAACGAAGTCCAAACATAAACGAAGAGGATAAAGAAAAATACAAAACGGTATAAGGGAAGTGAGTAAAGGGAATGTATCATAATGGGAGATTTTAACCACGGACACATACAGTGGAAATCTGTAGAGAATACAGCGGTTGAGGACCAACAGTTTCTACTTTTAATTCAGGATAGCTTCCTTACTCAACACTATGCCCTTACTGAACACTAGGCCCTTACTCAACACTATGCCCTTACTCAACCCTAGGTCCTTGCTGAACACTAGGCCCTTACTTAACACTAGGCCCTTACTCAACACTAGGCCCTTACTCAACCCTAGGTCCTTGCTGAACACTAGGCCCTTACTTAACACTAGGCCCTTACTCAACACTAGGCCCTTACTCAACACTAGGCCCTTACTCAACAATAGGTTCTTACTCAACACTAGTTCCTTACTCAACACTAGGCCCTTACTCAACACTATGTCCTTACTCAACACTAGGCCCTTACTCAACACTAGGCCCTTACTCAACACTAGGCCCTTACTCAACACTAGGTCCTTACTCAACACTAGGTCCTTACTCAACATTAGGTCCTTGCTGAACACTAGGCCCTTACTTAACACTAGGCCCTTACTCAACACTAGGCCCTTACTCAACACTAGGCCCTTACTCAACAATAGGTCCTTACTCAACACTAGTTCCTTACTCAACACTAGGCCCTTACTCAACACTATATCCTTACTCAACAGTAGGCCCTTACTCAACATTAGGCCCTTACTCAACACTAAGTCCCTGCTCAACACTAGGCCCTTACTCAACACTAGGCCCTTACTCAACACTGGTTGCCCTAGATCTGCCACTGACTACGACTGACTACAGTTGACTACACTGACTACAGATCACTGGTTGCCCGAGATCTGCCACTGACTACGACTGACTACAGATGACTACACTGACTACATATCACTGGTTGCCCGAGATCTGCCACTGACTACGACTGACTACAGATGACTACACTGGCTACAGATCACTGGTTGCTCGAGATCTGCTACTGACTACGACTGACTACAGATGACTACACTGACTACATATCACTGGTTGCCCGAGATCTGCCACTGACTACGACTGACTACAGATGACTACACTGACTACATATCACTGGTTGCCTGAGATCTGCCACTGACTACGACTGACTACAGATGACTACACTGACTACAGATCACTGGTTGCCCGAGATCTGCCACTGACTACGACTGATTACAGATGACTACACTGACTACAGATCAATGGTTGACCGAGATATGCCACTGACTACGACTGACTACAGATGACTACACTGACTACAGATCACTGGTTGCCCGAGATATGTGCCACTGACTATGACTAACTACAGATCACTGGTTGCCCGAGATCTGCCACTGACTACGAAATTCGTCTTAGAAAATGGTGTCCTCGGGAAACCTGCTTAATCCTTGATTCGCCCCTGCGGTAGGGTTGTGTCAGAGGGATCCAGCGTTTTTGGAAATGGGGGGTCAAGACTCGAAGCACCGAAGGGTGTGTGACGGAATTATTTTTACAAAATACTTGAAATGGTGACCATTGGTGACAGTTAGAATTTGATTTTAGCAAATTAATATCCAAGCTCAACTTAGAGAATCTATTCAGGCTTATGAAATAAAATTAGAAAGGGAAGCAAATTGTGATGAAGCTGTTTGGTGTAATATAGTTACAGGAAATTCAACATTAACTATTGGATTAATTTACCGAAGTCCAAACATAAACGAAAAGGATAAAGAAAAATACAAAACGGTATAAGGGAAGTGAGTAAAGGGATTGTATCATAATGGGAGATTTTAACCACGGACACATACAGTGGAAATCTGTAGAGAATACAGCGGGTGAGGACCAACAGTTTCTACTTTTAATTCAGGATAGCTTCCTTACTCAACACTAGGCCCTTACTCAACACTAGGTCATTACTCAACACTAGGCCCTTATTCAACACTAGGTCCTTACTCAACACTAGGCCCTTACTCAACACTAAGCCCTTACTCAACACTAGGCCCTTATTCAACACTAGGTCCTTACTCAACACTAGGCCCTTACTCAACACTAAGCCCTTACTCAACACTAGGCCCTTATTCAACACTAGGTCCTTACTCAACACTAGGCCCTTACTCAACACTAGGAATTTTCTAAAATGTGTCATTGAGAGTTGTTGTTGCTCTCCTCCTTTCCCTGTAGTCCGGGGCGAGGCTGGCACCGATACCTGTCGTCGATTTATGTTTCCCCTTCTTCTTCATAACTAGTTCCGTTTTACTACCGTCTCCACCAATCGTCTCCACTCCCCTCTATCCCTCGCCCTCATTCTCCATTCCCCTCCCACTCCCACTAAATCTCTCTTCATGCAGTGGTCTCTTCTCAGTCTCGGTCTTCCTCTTCTCCTTCTACCCTTCACTCCAAGTGCATCCACTTTCTTCGTCAATCGTGCCCCTTCCATTTTTCGACATGTCCAGCCCACCTAAGCCGGCTCCTTACCAGCTTCCTCGTGAGACTCTCTCACACCAACTTCCTCCCTCAGCTCCTCCATTCTTCGTTTGTTGATTATTTTCACTCCCGCAATTCTTCTCACCCAGTTATTCCCACAAACTTGCAGTCTCACTTGTTGTTTTTTCTGTCATCGCCATGGTCTCTAGACCGTATGCTGGTATTATGTATGAGTTAAGAACCTTTACTTTTAGCTTTCAAGATATGTGTCTATCTCCCATCACCCCTTCCATGTTCCTCCACTCACTCGCCCCAGCTTGTACTCTCCTGCGAATGTCTGTCTCCGTTCCTCCGTCCCCACAAACCGCTCCACCCAGATATACAAAGCTGTCTCGTTGGTTCAGTTTCTTCCCATCCAGTCTTATGTCAAGCTTTTTTTCTGCTGCCGAACCCAAATCACACCCGTCTTCTCTAAACTTACTCTCAGTCCATGTTTGCCAAAGATTTCCTTCCAATCTACCAATCTCTCTTGAAGGTCTGCTTCACTGTCCGCTACTACTGCCAGGTCATCGTCGTATAGCAACTTGCGGAGTGAGTTTATGGCACTCCTCTGTCTCAGGTCGACGTCCACCCTGAATTCCTCCGATATATTCCTTCGACCATTCTCACCTCCGCCTCTGGGACACCCATCCACCTCAACGTGGCCATGGCCACATCTCTCGGAACTGTGTCGTATGCGAGAGTATGAGAGTACCATTGATCAATTTGTTCCCTTGAAAAACAAGGAAAACGGTCTAGAAAGAAAATTTGTCAAAAGAAGCTACTAGAAAGACAGCGTGCAAGCAAACTATGTGGAGGGTTTATAAGCGTATCAGAAATGATGAAGACTACACTAGACGGTCTGTTTGTTGGACAGAAAGAAGCTCGCCATACGACATACACATAAAGTGCTGCAGTTGTCGCTCATTTTCACGGTCTAATTCGATTGTCGCATTCAATTTGCGTCAGAATGACCTTAAATTGTTAACTTAGATGCACAATTCACTGGTGAACAAAAGATGTTATGCCGATGACACCACAGTGTTTAGTACCATTCAGTCATTTAAGACTTCCATTAAGGAAGTGAACGTAGATACCTTAATAAAATTGTTAAAAATAAATAAGTTATCCCTTAATGTAAGGAAACCAAAATACATACTCGTTAAAATTATCAACAAAGCTTTAGATATCCCTGTGTTTAAAATAGATGCCACAATTATTTAAAATGTAAACATATTAAATGTTCTTGGCATTATGATATATGATAATTTAAACTGGAAAAAAATATATAAAAAACTGCCAACAAATGTTGTAAAACAATCGGAATTCTTAATAAACTAAAAAAAATTACCAACACATAAAATTAAACTTCTATATTAGACTTTAATTCCACCATACATAAATTATTGAATTTTCAAGCTACAAAAGAGAGCAATAAGAATTGTTACTCTAAGTAAATTTAGTGCGCATACAAACACAATGCTTAAGCAATTAAACATACTGATGGCTCAATATACCATACGAATTCGACAATAAAAATTGTATTATAAATTTACACATAGCAAATTACCTGCTGCGTATTTACAACAATTGCCACTGCAGCCCAATCACACCATTCACAATTATAATACACGAACATATAGTGACTTTCATTTAAACACAATTCAACATGCATTTACAAAAAGATGCTTGAGGCATAGTATACCTATCTTAGTAAATATATCTTCTCATCTGATAAAAAGCAAGATAGATACACATAGTTTATATGGCTTTGTCCACTATTTAAAGGTTTATTACCTAAGTAATTATCCAGAACAATGTTTTTTACATAACTGTTATATATGTCACCAATTACGGGATAATTGATATAATTCTCCTAGTTTGCATATAGCACATTATAAATAGTCCATTGTTGTTACTACTGTCTATACAACATGTTTATAATTTTTTTTCTAGCATAACATTTAACGATTCGAAGCTTTTGTATTAAATAATTTACCAGAGGGTGGCTCCCATGATAGTGATCTATCTGGTCTTAATAGGGGTCTCCCAGGTCCATAGCAGCTATCAGAAAATAGTTAGTTATAATTTACTAAATACTAATTTATACTGTTATTTTGATTTATGCTTTGATACTATAAAATTATACTATGTGGATATTGTCATATTCCATGTTTCTTTTATATATTGTTATAAGACATTATATTATGTTAATGTATGTTGAGTTTGTATTGCATGTTTTGTTTGCTATGGATCTGAATACATTATATCTGAATCTGGATCTGAATTTGTTGATTTTGTTCTGCCCTACGCGCTTGTGCGCATGCGTGACCTACTTTGTTGCCAAACATAGCAACCCCGAATTATGTTCCCCCGCTGAGGACTCAATACCGGACGACAGCCCCCAATGATATCACTGATTGGCGGGGTTTCCGCTGACTACTTTGGCTCGGGGCTAGTTGGAAAGCCCCTTTTCGGTGATTCGACGCTCGTGAATGGCACAATAGAACACGACAACAAAGACATGTGAACGAAAGTAAGTCTCTAGTGACGTGAAGTGAAGTGAAATTTATTTTGCTTAGATCATACATATTCAAACAGTGTGTACATGTGTACAGTTTACATGATCCAGGGAGGCCTGCACTAAGTACTGAAATATCGCTATCATACAGGCCTTCTTATGTATAGTGCAGTAATTGTTACAGTAACACATTTTGCCAACAACAATAAAAACTAACAGTCCTAATGGTACTAACAATACTGATGATAATAAAAACAATACAGGCAAACAATGTAAAACAGCAATAATAATGTCTTTAAAATAATCTGTAACGGTTCCGTTTTTATATATGTAGGAAAGTCTAAAGAGGTCGCCTGCTTTTAATAGTTCAAGTTCTTTAAGTAAATGTGTACTATGTGAATTATATTTACTAGTTGAGACTACATTTTTACAAACCGATCATTAGGCCTGCCCTTTGAGTGGTGGCGTCGCCCCTTCACCGCTCGTCTTTACATGGGAGACAGAGATGATTTCCCGGTCGTCGTGAACGGAGGGTTGTCGCCGTTTGACGTTGTTCGGTAGTCGTGCCGTCCGCAGCCGAAGAGCGTATCGTCGGCCGTCAAAGCTCGGTCCTTCCTCTGCCGAAGAGCGCGTCGTCTACAGTTGAAGAGGGGGCCGTCCGCCGTCGTCGTGCGCTTCGTTGCCTCAAGAGTATAGACGCAGTGGACGTACGTCCACCTACCCCTTTCTATCTATGTTGCCCCTTTCTATCTATGTTGCCCCTTTCTATCTATGTTACCCGTTTCTATCCACGTTGCCCCTTTCTATCTATGTTGCCCCTTTCTATCTATGTTATCCCTTTCTATCTATGTTACCCCTTTCTATCCACGTTGCCCCTTTCTATCTATGTTGCCCCTTTCTATCTATGTTACCCCTTTCTATCTATGTTACCCCTTTCTATCCACGTTGCCCCTTTCTATCTATATTGCGCCTTTCGGTCGTGCGCTTGATCACTAATTCTCTTACGTTTCCCCTTCTCCTTCTAACTTTAGTGGAGAGCATATCATTCTACCAGGGTTTCATCACATAGTTTATTAATCAAAGAATGCATAGACAAATCGATATGAGGTAAATCAATATTAGCCTGCCCCGGTTGGCAGGCTTCAGCCTAGGCTTCACAAGGCCAACCTCCCTGGGACACATACATGTATACATGAAACACAGTGCAATGAAATTCTCTCGTTGTGCACGAGATTGAGCAAAGTTGAAGATCCGGGAGAAGGCAATAATCGGTCACCTTCATGCCCCCGACCCTCTCGCCGTCGAACTCTTGAAGTGCGCGTGGATCCTGGATCCCATCTCCAGTGTACGCACGCACAATAGTGTCAGTTCGCTCAGAGTTGTCCCTACGGAGTGTCGTTCGTGGACGCTTCTCGGCGAAGGCGTCCCCCGCCAGTTGACGACGCACGCGGAGAACCTGACATGGTCGGCAGGAACATGGGTTGTCTCACTGCACCAGTTTGCGGATGGCCGACTTGTCGTAGTATGTGACCTTCCTCTGGTGTGCGGCGTCCAAGCAGTAGTTGTCTGCGACGATGGTAGTGTCGATCACTACACATACGTCTGGTTTGTTTGCCACGATGTCGGGGTATCGCATACCCGCTGGTGTGGGGATTGCTGGCTCGATTGCCGTAGTAAATCCCCTGTTCCTCAGTTGGGCACTTAGAAGCGCGTTAACACCATCGTGCCGCGCAACTCATGAGTCACGAGTCCTTAGACATACTTGTAAGATATGACCGAGGGACTCGGTTGCCGTACAGGCGTCGCAGCGGGTGGACGCGTCTGGCCGACCACGGGAGGCACGAAGTGCGGTGTGAACGAGGTTACTCTTCATGCGAACGCAGTTGATGAAACTACGCCCGGACATGAGGGCTGTCCCATTGACCATCCATCGATTTACAAAACCAACACTCCGGCTGTCGCCGAGACCGCGCCCGTCCACCGATGTATGCAGACCGTGTGTCAGCGCATTCCTCGTACTTGCTCCGTCCCTGATAGGGCGCTCAAACGCTGAGATGGGCGCAGACCATCGCCTAGCATCTCGTAAGCACGCCGGTAACGCCGAGACCCCCCGTACTATGGGGTCAAGGGAACTAGTCAGTCTAGCCATGCGTTTGGTGCGGAGCAGGGGTACTACTAAGTTGAGCCACGGCCAGGCCACCGTCTCGATAGTCCGCATAAAAGTAAGGCGTTGAATACGCAAAGTTTTACTTTACACGTGGTTGACTCACACGTGCGAGTGATGACCATGATCTGCTCGCTGAGATCATCATACGTGTATCCAGTCTCTTTTCATACTCTTTGTTTCTGAGATAACACATGACACTAGTTCACCAATCACCGTCTCCTGGACTAGTCGGTCAAGAAAAACACCCCTAAATCGGGTAATTCTCCGGTCGTTGCCTACATAATATGCATCATTCTCTAAGACAAACAAACCCACGCCGTAGATACGGACACGGGCATGCTTGAGCAAACGTGTTACATAATATTGGTCGGCTCCAACAAAAGCCGATGCATTCTTTCATACTTGAAAGGTTTAACTAATAAATAAAGAAACAGGAAATAGTATTATGATAAACAAAAATAGCAGAACTGCTACAATGTTCGGGTTGATCTCTCTCCGTCCTCCAACTCCTTCGTCCGATCTTAGAGGACAGCTCACCTGTCTGTCACCCGTTGGCAGTCAATGTTGCACGCGGCGTGCAGCTCCTGTTTGGTGTTTGCCACTGCTTTTGATTCGCTTAGTCCTTTTTACGAGCTTGTCAACACAGTTACCGTTGTTCATATTTGTGTCGATGATAACTTCCTTTCCTGAATTTGGGTCACAGCGTAGCTCAGTGGCTTTGCCGTTACCGCCGGAATCACATCTTTGCCGTTACCGCCGGAATCACAACATCTTTGTCGTTACCGCCGGAATCACAACAGTGTCACCGTAATTGGCTGGGAACGTTCGGACCGATTAGTCACGGCTCAATGCGTACTCAATGGTGTCATACATGACTGATCCAGCAGCGCGGTCTTCGACAAGTTCACTGTGGGCGATGATGCAGTTGATGGAAGATAAATGTCTCTCTGAGTCCTTTTAATGCCACATGAGAGAGAAGAATTTATGAACGAACGCTTATTATTCCTGCGACGGAAATAGTCTGGGGACATCTTAAGGTTGTAATCGGTCCTCCCATAGTCCGTGCCATATCGTCCGGTCAGTCGCCATATTTTGTCTTGTCTTGTCTTGTTTTGTCTTGTCTTGTCTTGTCTTGTCTTGTAGTAATACTGGCCAACACTCCTATGGAGTCAAACGGTCAGGGTTGGGTGCGCATGCTATTTAGTCATGTTTGTTTGGGACTAAGTGTGTGAGAGCTTGCTTAAATTGCTGTTCACGCAGGGGTGTTGTAATGTGCGACTCCCTATGAATGCACTTTCCCTGATACTTGACCATGTTCTGGAACCTGAGCAGTGAGCGCTTATCATTAGTCAGTATCACATGCACAATAGCTTTCACCTTGCTTGGATCTGAGGCCTGCTTCAGACACCATATGTCCCATATACAACACCTCGTTCACTTTGAATTATACCTTGGTAGCGTTGTTGAAGTTTACGTTCCCGTATCTGACCCTTCTCAGAATTTCGAGCATTATTGCATCGTCATCACAATGGTCATCACCAACGATGATAATGTAATCTGCAATAATGTATGCTCCTTTGATGACCACAGACATGTGTTACATGCGCGTTTGTAGGAGCTCACTTGCCGAGCCGATGCCGAACGGCATTCGCATGAAACGCGTCGCCGCGGTATGTGATTTGGCTACTTCGCTGACGTTGATGACGTAGGCATCTGGGATGACGGTGTCAGCTCCCGGTAAGAAGGTATCATCGGTTGACGGGGAGTAAAGTCATTCGACACGGATTCGAAGAAGTCACATATGTCGTTGACAAAAATACCGAGGTTGCCAGAGCAATGGTTATTAGCAAAGCCTTGTAGATCGTCACACTTTACTTTAACATCCACGAGATCTTTCACATTGTTCCAAATTGTCCTGGGTGTTCATTTTCGAGAGACTGGATTTTCCGTTGGCAGTACTTTCGTCGCAGTGATTTTCTCTCACGATTAACATTGTTTCTGTAGTATGTACAGTAGTTGGTTTCTAGAAAGAAGTGTTTCTGACGGCGGCGGATAAGATAGCGGAACTTGTCGTCTATCCAAGGTCTGTCGCCAAAACATCGTCTGATTTCGCGTTCTGGAAGATGCGTGTCAAGCAACGTTCTGATGCTAGAATTGAAGAAGTTCGGTTGTTGTTCGCAGGTTGGTAAGTGGAATAGTGTTTCTAATGAGGTGAGGCTGAGCGCTGCCGCAAAACGGGCTGTGTCACCGGGTTTGTGACAGCGCTAGGACATCTTCATAACCACTGGTTCGATATATTTCGCAGACGTCGAAGGAGTACGTACTCCCCCTTTGTGGTCTGACAGGCGAATCGGCGCACTGATAACAGAGCAATGTTTGTGTAGATGTTATCTTGTAGCGCACTTCTTCGTGTTGGTTGGTCGACGATTTGCTTCCACGTTTGTTTCATTTCAAGGTCGGCTTAGTTCGTTCCATTGTTTAATTGGGTGTTTCGGACGCAGCAAGCAATTGCCCCATGTTGGCGGCCATGTTGTCTGTCCCTACGCTAGATATTTAACCCGGATAGCGTGAGCGAGTCGTTCGGTATGTTGCTGGCGCACCACGTCTGCACCGTAGCCGTCTTTTACAACTTTAATTTCGTCAAGTTTACTTGCCAGGGCGCCATGAATGCTTCACTTCTACACTCGGAAAATTTATAAAGTCACACATTCCCAAAACGGTGTAAACACTAGACGAAACACGCAGTCCAGTATAATATTGGTACATTCATGGAACTATATGTAAAGTTGAGATACTGTAAGTTGACTAAAACTTGTAATGCACACTTATCAGAGAGCCTGTATTTGATGCAGCCACATATGCGCAAATTACGTCATTCAAATGAGATATGTTTCAATAAAAAACAATATGTAGATTAGTTTTCATGTAGTTGATAATCAATTAAAACACGTTTTAATATATAGGTACGAAATCGAAGGCATGTAACTTAACGAATGGGTAGCGAACATTTTAACTGTTCAATATTCCATGTTGTGGGTGAAATATTATAATAGGTTGACGTAGTATCCATGCAACCCGTTGCAACAGCCACAAAACCGCCGCATCACATAAGTAACATGATGTGCCAGGATAGCCTATGCAAGACCTCTTGAACAGGTTCATCACTCTGTCAGATAAATTGCATTTAAACAGTTATATGAAGTTATCTTATATATCTATATGCTAACTAACTGTTTGTGCGTGCGTGCGTGCGTGCGTGCGTGCATGCGTGCGTGCGTGCGTGCGTGCGTGCGTACACGGATAGTGTCCCACGCATATACTAAAATAATTTTATACCAAAGCTTGTCACTAAAGTACAACATATGTGAAAAGTACTTCGTTATTTAAACTCGCATCACCATTTGACTTTACGTAAACTGTGCGATTGCTGTTTCGTCTTATAAATACTAACTGAGAACCGAGCAGAGGGCATTGCTACAAAATCAGACGACATACACAGTTTTAAGCACACATTTGTGCCGCAGTTTAACTTAGAAGCAAAATAGATCTGGTTAACGCTGTAGGTTAATCGGTTATTCAAGATATCCTCCTACTGTGTCATTCATGCCGGCTTCTAATAACTGTTCGACAACACAACTTTACCGTGGGTCTCACGGACCAGGACCCGAGAACTGGCAAGTCGCCATTCCTGAAGTGTGCCACACATGGATGAATAGGAGCTGTAGAAACCGTCAGTTGACTTGTACACATCCGTACTACGCCAGGCATCGCTAATTGTTCGTCGCAGCATCAGTGGATACATATTTCCAACTGACTGAAGTCGAAGTGTTTGACGGTAAGCTGCTGTTGTTTCCGCTACAGCCGACTCCGCCGCCGCCGTTCGAAACAATAATAATAATTATCACTGGGATGACTCCCAGCTTAATCCAACGCAGCAGTCCTCCATTCAGAGCGGAATTGATTAGGTTCGGCGGCAAAGTTCGAGAAGCATTCACATCGCGACTTCTGTACGTTATTTCACGACTGCAGCGCCGTTGCCTTGCGTCCGTGACCCAAGGTACTCGAAATTGCATTGGGGAAGGCAGTGTTAGATGAGCCAATTTTCATTCTTTTTGATGTGTAGGGTGCAATCATATTCAGAAGTCAAAATTGTTTTTACTCATATAAACAATGATTATTAGTAGATAATTTTATACCAAGATAATATATATATATATATATATATATATTTATATATATATATAGCATGCACAAATAATTATATATAGCTGGTTCAAATAGGGTTGGCAAGTTGGCTCAACTAACACTTGGTGTGGGGTAAGTTGAGCCACAGTGTAGCGTAAGTTGCGTAAATGCTTTATTTGTAAAATTTATATAGGCTTTATAAAAATTCATAACAACTCAACTTAATAAGTCGACACATTTAATTCATATAGCCTTATAGACCAATCGCAATCAGTCATCACTCGCACGTGTGAGTCAACCACGTGTAAAGTAAGACTTTGCGTATTCAACGCCTTACTTTCATGCTGCTAATATGTTGGCTTGTAGCTATCCGATGTCCCAACTTGCTCGGAAAAATTAATTCCTTCCCGGTAGGCTTGGCGTGATTCACCAGGCTCTCAGACTGCGTGCTCCAAACCGACCGAATAAATTAAAGCGTTCGTACCATACAAAGGAACTTATGTGGAAGTTTGACGTAAATCACGTAACTCGGAACAATCGTAGAAAAATGTTGCGTTGCTAGCAATTGTACATAATTACAAACTCCTATTGTTCTGAGAAACGTAATATTCGTCAAACGTCCATGTGTGTTCCTTCGTGATATGCCCCCTCCCGGGGAATGTTGATGTTTTAATGTACGAACCATCCCCACGGGCCCCAGAAAACGCTTACACATTTTCAGCGAAGGAACAGACAGATAGACACACATATAGAATCACAACCTATTTTCTAGTATAGAAACCCTCCAGTTCTGAGATCAGTTTATTTGCTCTTCTATATATCTATCTTCTACTTGTCCTTCGTTCGATGCAGCCTCCATGTACGTGTGCATGCAACATGTCTGTATGCTACATGTACGCCTATAGCCTAGCAATAATTGAATCACACGGTTTTGTCTCCTTATATAGCATGAGCATTTGATTAGCTTTTGATGCAGCAGTCTAACATTGCCTATGAGACCTTCACATCAGCATAGCTATAACTTGTTATCCACATTAGCTGTCGTTGACGACGGTACATAGTGCAATCTCCCAAACTTCCAACTTGGTAATTTTTTATGCGAGTATTTACATTTCCCAAAGTGTAATAACCACTGTTCCGACAATTCGACTACATTGACTAGATCGCATTGCAAATTATGTTGATATTTGGTTTGCTATTTCTAAATTATTATGCGTGCGTCGTCCACAACTTTCAGATATGTTATCGTCCAAAATGGATGGTCATCCCCTTTCGACAGTTTCTGTTTCAAACTGAATTAGTAGCTGAAAGTAGTAGGTAGGTTCAAATGATTTAACGCTAACAATGTCTGGTGGACTGGCGGCGCGTGGCGCCAAGTTTGGTCACGTGACTTCATATGGTGGATAGTTCCGGAACTACGTTAAAGCCCACTTGTGGATAGTTTTAGTATCCGTGTCACCCTGGTGGATAACGTATGAACTAATTTACATATGAAAGTGCCCCTAATGGATAGCTTACGAACCTATTTGTGTACAACACATATATGTTATCGCCTAACATGTATTTCTGGTTGCGCATGCGCAATTACCCGCTTCGGAGGGCAGCTTCATCTAGGGGATAGCGTATGAACTAATTGATGTAATAAACAATGCCTCTATCGACCAAAAATTAACTAAGATAAGTAGCGAATACAATTAAGCCCCACACCTGACAGATGCTTTTGGTGTTATGTTCTAGCAATTAGTGCCCCAGTATATATACTATTTCATTAAAGACCGTTTCTGGTGGCGTTATCTAACGGGTACGAATATTAATCTAATCGGGGTTGTTAAGAGCTGTTAGGGGCCATGAGGGGCCCGGGGCCAATGACGTCATTTCCATTGCAACAACTACATTATGACGACCCAGCTGTGAACACATTTCATTATAATTTATCACACAGACACGCGCCTATTGCATGGTAAATTAGTTAACATGTTAGCGTGTTCTAAGCAACTGTCAGTGCAGTGCCAGTGGCGACCTTCGAACGTTTTCGCCCCAACGTAGCCGTATTGATAATAATAAACTAATAATAAAGCACCTCTAGGGGAGAGTGCCTTCCAGAATGCCACTAAAAATATGTCGAAATCAGGAATAGTTCGAATCACAATTGGAGAATAAAATATGTCTAACACAACCACTACAATGAGCAGCCCCTGTGTCGTGTCTATATTTGAAAGTGTTTATATTGGGGCCATTTTGCTCAACTTATAACTGCTTCCTCAACTGATTTAGCCTATCGCAAATCCGGTTCATTGGTGTCCAAGTATGTAGTGTGTGAATAGTTTAATAGTTTTAACATCCGCTGTCGATTTAATAAAACAAAATGCCTATTTTTGTTCAATTCATCGAAAGAATTTACTTTAGTCGTTAGATCTGGTAAGGATCAAAATAGTGGATATCCAAAATAATAAACACTGTGTGGGTCAATGCTGATCATGGGCGTGACCTCCATCCTCTCGCCGACGATAATATACATTTTCGTAAGCAACTTATTTCGGAAACTATCCATTAGGGTGCTCTGTAATACGTTAATTGGTTCATACGTTATCCTCCAGCAATGCTACTAATACCCAAACCATCCACTGTGGTGGTACCGGAACAATCCGTTAGATGGCGCCTTCACCCAATTCCCGTGATCGGACATGGCGCCACGTGCCTCCAATCCACCAGTTGCCATCAAGCAGCAATCCATTTCAACCTACCTACTACTTCGGTAGTGTCCCAGCAGGGTCAGATTCCCTAGCGAGAAATACGTAAGAACTGATGTTAAAGCTAGTGAAATGTTCATGAAGTTGAACTTCAGTGCTGCAGCAAAGTTTATCATCGTTCTGTATTAGCGCATGTAAAGACATCGTGATGCCAATATATGTCATTATTTTCGCTTCTTGATGTGTCGTTGCATCTGCTATGGGATTTCGCGAGTTCGGGGAGTGCGCCGTCTTCACTGACCATAACGGTGCCACTTGTGAGACTGTGATGTTATCAAACAGTCCTCTGGACTTCGTCCTCAGAGCGACTCTCTCGCAACTCCATACTAACTTCGACTCGCGCATCACCTTACAGGACGGCAACTGTAGTAACGCCAATCAGGTGATACATTGTTTTATTGGGTGAAAACTCTTAAATAATTAATAGCACGTGCATGAAGTGTGTGTGTGTGTGCGTGCATGTGTGTGTGCGTAGAACAATTATATGACATTTCTGAATGTGTTGTCCAGGTTCACGTCTACACGGAGGAGAAACCACTCAACGCCGGCCCGCTCGACGGCTACTTCAGGCGGTTTCAGTTGACGGAGACAGAAGCACCTGTAACCGATCTCACTGTCTGTTCCTTTGCGTGTGGCTGCATCGAGCGAGCTTGTGACTTCTTCATTGTGCGTGTGTTCGGACGATACGGGCCAGAGAGATCACTGTGTGAAATCGAACTGATGTTGAATTAGTTTGGAATGTACTTATGACCTTTCATTCAAAAATGTGTGTGTTTTGTTCAGGTTTTTATTAGCTTACAACACAGAACACAAACATGTTTGGGACTCTGGTATTTGGCCATTATTATCCCTTACCGCAAATCTCCATAACTTATTACATTAGTTCATGTGGTACACATGCAGGCATTTGATCAGTGCTTCACTCAAACTTTTGTGTCCTAACATTACATCAAATAAACTGGCCAAGCAAACATCTTATGCGTTGCTTTCACTCTTATGGAACTGTAATGTGAATATTTGAGTCGGAAATTTATCGCAATGTAAAGCGCAGATGATTTCGTTAGAAATACGATTTTATAACTGCTTACAGTTTTAACAAAGACGTCTAATAATCAGCAAATATTTCTGTGCACATATTTTGATGACATGCGCATTTGAATACATCTAACCTTTGCAGCGTTTAACTACACCATAACAAAACAGGCCACAGGTAATCTGGACCCAAATTGGCGAGTTTGTTGATGCTAGGGGTCATAACTTGCAATTTCAAATAAAGATGATAGTAGAGTATATATGTATATATATATATATATAATATATATATATATATATATATATATATATATATATATATATATATATATATATATATATATATATATATATATATATATATATATATATATATATATATATATATATACGATTGTACAATTCTCTGAAAATACTAATGTAGCAATGATAATACACAGTAGTTATGTGTCTGCCGTTTTCGTTTTGTCGCATATGAGTAAAATGGTATTTTTTATGCAAAGTTAATATTCCAAGCCCAGGAACATTATGCAGAGCAGTCAAGAAAAGTGAAAACAGATCAGGAAGCTTTAATCGACAGTCTTGCCAAGGAAACAGGGATGTTGAAGCCCAAAAAACATGAAGCTAGCCGAAAAAAATATACAGGCACAGAGGCATGTTAAAGACAAAGGGGAGACATACCAGTGAGGCGGATCAAATGAAGAGCGGGAAGGAACATTTCGAAGAACTGCTGAACCGACCAACACCAGTGAACCCGCCAGACAGTCCACCAACAGAAAAAAAGTCCAAACAAGGCAAATCTCGAGAAAGCCATTTATTTTCCGAGGACACGTAAAGCTTCCAGCCCGAACGAAATTCCTCTTAGGCAATAAAGTCAAGCATGGAGTCCTCTACAAAAATGCTGCATGATCTAATTTGGAAAATATGGGACAAACAAAAATACTAAACGGATGGAAAGAAGGGTACCTCGTCAAGCTCCAAAAGAAAGGCGACCTGCATGAGAGCAAGAACCATAGCTCTGATGATCCTCCACATAGTTACCTAGGAGAGACTGGAAACAGTAGTGGATGCCACACTCAGAGACCACCAGGCAGGCCTTGCACCGATCAAATTGCTAGTTTTCGCATCATCACTTTGCATGGACTACGCGGACAATGAAAAGTTACTTGAGAGACTCGACAGTGAAACCCTTTGAATGCTACACTACGGAATACCCCAGTTTATTTATCTGATACGAAGCACGCACGAATAGATAGCTTGCAAGGTCTTTCGTGCAGAACAACTCACAGACTATTTCATGGTGAAGACATGAGTGAGGCATGGTGACGACATGAGTGAGGCATGGTGAAGACATGAGTGAGGCATGGTGAAGACATGAGTGAGGCATGGTGAAGACATGAGTGAGGCATGGTGAAGACATGAGTGAGGCATTGTGAAGACATGAGTGAGGCATGGTGAAGACGTGAGTGAGGCATGGTGAAGACATGAGTGAGGCATGGGCGCCATCTATCATCTTTCCTTAACCTACTGACCATAGAATGGATAGTGGAGGATCATATATTATCAAGAGAAATTATATCCAGTGGATCCTTGGAGCCAGTTGGACGACTCGGACTTTGCAGACGACCTTGGCTCTCCCATCACACAGACATAACCAGATATGAGAAAACTTGACAAGAAGCACTGATACGGAACCCCCCCCGAGGAAGATGAACAGAGAAACACCTGGCGGCGAGATGTGGGTCCAGAATTGAAGACGGGCTACACTTGGAATAACAAAAACTATTGCACAGAACGAGACGGCGAGCAGAGTTGTAATTATGATATTTCAAAAATAATGATATATTTAACCAGTGGTAAGGTGTCGACAATATGTTATGCTGTACACATTTTTTATGGTGAGCACACCAATATGTTATTGAACTGTTGATGATGTTTTGTTTTTGCATCGGCATACAAGTATAAATCAAATATACATATTTTACATTAATTGTTGAGCTATCTCTGCTATTTTATGCTGGAATAGCCTGGAACTTCTCACAGTACACAACTGGAATGCAAATAGCTACACAGAGTTTATTTTTAAATGTTGGGATATTTTTCGTATAAAAGGTTATAAACCCAAACCGTGATCAAGAAAGAAAATGTCTATACATTTTGAAAACCTCTATGCAGCCATGTGCAGGAGATCTGATGTTGCGTCTACACCACGCTGTTAGCGATCGGAATCGATTATGCCTTTCCCGTACAAGAGAACGCGAGACAATTTTGACAAAACGTCATCTGCTGATATGCTACTAAGAGTGTCTTAAATGGTTGTGAAAATGTAACAAAAGCAGCATTAACGTTAGACATTCCACGGTCAACCATACAAAGCTATGTAAAAAGAGAAAAGCAGTATTGCTTAACTAAAGTTCCAAGTGGAAGTGAGGTTTGCAGGTCTTGGTTCCTCTCCTCTCGAAGTAGACTGTTGCCTGGTGGATTGTGCGGCGCCAAAACTGGACGGTCGGCGGCCTGGTCCTAGCAGTTTGTGATGTTGATGTAGCTTTTCTTTATGTAAGTCTTCAGTGACTTTGGGTCATTTTCTCTGGCCGCCACCGATTCTCTGATCGTGGCTCAGCTAGGAAGTGAGGTCGGGTGAGGCGGACATTCTTACACAGTTGCCCGTCCAGCGGAGTTGATTGTGGGCAATAATTCCTTAATTGGTGGTTGTGTTAGCCTCAGTTAGGACGAAGGCATTCGTGCGGCGGTCTTCCCACTGGATGCCAAGCATCTTCCGAATGTAGCGATGATGACATTTCTCCAGGGTCTTAGCCTAGGCCGCCTCACTCTCATATAGTATTGTAGTGACGCAAACGGCTTTGTAGATCATGAACTTATTCTTCTTACTCAGGTCAGCAAAGACTCGGTGGCGCAGCTTCCTAGAGGTGCTTGCGCAGCAGATTCGGTGCTAATTCCTCGATCGTTGCCACTTGGGACAGGCGACTCCTATGGGAAGTGCTGGACAACTTAAGGGTTGCTCCGGAGATTTTGATGGGCTCCGGTTAGTTGTTTCTGTTGTTTGGCATAGCTTGGTGGATGACCTTGGAGTTCTTGACGTTGATGGAAAGTCCCAGGCTATGGTGAGCATCGGTAAATACGTCTGGGTTTGAGACGACGCAGGTTGAAGAGCATCCCGTTAAGCCGGTATTCAAGCTGGACGCCACAAGATGACGCATGGGAAATGGTCGGTGTGATAACACATCACTGCTACGCTTCAATCCCATTGTAGAAGACGGTTGTGGTCACTGAGTCAGATTTTATACGCAGCACTGAAAGAAATATGTTATGGAAACAAGAGCTGGTGCATCAGTGGAAGATGTACTTCTACCAACAAACAAACATTTATATGCGCAGTTGGTGTACCCATGACAGTTTGCAAGGCTGTATTGCCCAGAATAACTCTAAAACTTCACAGAAATTCCCCGAGCCCATTTTCAAAGCCAGTAGATATGTGTTGTAATTATGCCCATGCTCTTGGAGTTGCACTGGCTTCCAGTGAAATGCTGAATCACTTTCAAGAACCTACTTCTCACTTTCAAATGCCTTCACGGGGTCGCACCTCCATATTTATAGGCACTTCTCTCTCCTTATTGTCCGACACGCTGTCTACGCTCATCCGACAAGTTACTTCTTAAGCAACCTACTTCTTGCACTAAAATCAGCGAGAGTTTTCTCTTGTGCAGCTCCATCCGCATGGAACGAACTGCCTATCACCGTGCACCAATGCTTGAGTATGGGACAATTCACCTTAGCTCTCTAGACACACCTTTAATATACATATACATACTAGGATTATATAGAATGTTTAACCATTCTGATCTTAGCTATTTATTAATTAATGTATTCATGTATTATATATATATATATATATATATATATATATATATATATATATATATATATCATAGTTTTGTGATTATTAATTTTAACTATTTACATAGACAAGATTTTACTGTATCTTACTAGTAATAAGAATATTTTGGCACATTAGTAGTTTTAATGTGTATGATTTTATTTATAATGTATACACAATTGTACAGTGCACCAGAACTATTATTTGGATTGGGCACTGTATAAGAACTTAATTATTATTATTAGATGTAAATAATTTAATGTAATATTCAAAATGAAACAAACATCATGGTTTTGGAGCTATGCACCCAAGAGTAAATAAAAACTAACCACGTGCAACTAAAATCAAGAATATCATGACAGTGGTTTATTCAGAATGTGTTCTAAAAGTGGGAGATTCTGTTCAATTCGCCGTTTAACTGGGGGCTGTCATGTTAACCAGTGCGACTGATAAGCGCATTTCTATGAAATCAGTTAACCTAGACAACCACTGTGACATATTAAAACATCTGGTATATACACAACCAACGCCAAGTTGAAATGGAATGTTATGTCAGAAAGGGGACTAGTTAAGTAAATAAAGGGCAATAAATGTTACATATGTTGGGTTTGAACGCAATCAACATGGCTATATCCTATTGGCAAGCATAGGAGTAGGAGTTTACAGATGTATTTTCATTTGGCAAGCAAATATTGCCAGACTACCACACTCAAAACACAGGGTTATCTAACAGTATGGCACGGGTCCAATTTGAAGCGGTACCCTATAAGTGACTGCCCTGATCAACTGCAGGTGTACCCATTGTGACCTTTCACTAAGGCCCAAGTAGTGCAAGTCAATAGATTGCACTCGCAGTCTAGTCTAGATACGTTACTTGTAAAAGTGCACACATAATTTTTATATGCATTGTGACCAATTGGGGCACATATAGCTCATGTAAATCGGCCTTAACACACAACCACCTCAAAATTCCTTGAGCAGCCGGAAATGAATGTCCAGAGATCGTGTTTCTCCAGAGAAATGCAGCGTGTTGTCAATGGCAACCCCCATCAACCGAAGTCGACTGACAAACTTCTTCTGTTCTTTCGCAATCCATGGCCGCCGGTCATCCTCTACCTGATACGGGGTCACATGACTGTGGACTTTGATGCCGGCCCCAACAAGGCTCTTAAGGACTGGCTCTTGCGTGATCCATGTGTTCATTCCCCCGTTATGTCCTCCATCAAGCCAATACATCGCCTTGACAAGACTTGTAAATGTCCCCACTTCCTTATCTTGCTTTGCCAGCGCAAGATCATACAACAGCTGGTTTAGTACCACACAACCCTTACTGAACCCTATGAGGGTGACTGGTGCTGAACTATTGACCTTCATGTCAATGCAAGTGTCATCGGGGCGCTTCCCGCAAACATCTCGTACCCGTTCCCCCGCATTCACGAGCAACCTGCAGCAAGGTTTGATTCAGTTACAGTTGTCAGTTACAATACACAGCATCAGAAAAACTAAATTACAAGTACAACACATAAAACAAATCAGTTACAATTACATAGCTTAAAAAAAATCAGTTATAATTACATCTCTTCAAAAAAAATCAATTATGGTGCGTCAACAAATCAGTTGCATGCATTCTTGGTTCCAGCATTGGGTTCAATCACAATGATCACAATTACAATGATATAGCATCATAAAAAATATATTAAAATATTGTAATAAAATACAAATTAGGCAATTACAACAGAACCCAATCCTAACCTGCTGATGTGGTGCCATGACCTTTGACCTGCTTCATGCTCCGGACAGCCAATGTCGTTGCTCGTTACAAAGTTTGAGTACACAGCAAATGTCTTGAGATTCATTCGTGATGCTTTCATCACCCATACATGGCTATGTGGGAAACGTTCACTCAGAAGTCTAGCTGTGGTCTCAAGATTCCAGTCTACAAAGCGTTTGTTGTCCCGGTGCGCGAGCATGTTCTCTGAATACTCCTGCAACAAATGGTGGAGTCATAACAGCATTGATGTTGAAGAATCAGGATCGCTCAACTATTGCTACTGTTTTTCAATATAGAAGAAGTTAAGATCATCCCACTGCATGTGATGACATCACCATCCAAAATGTACACATTGCCTTCTAGACTATCACATCATGTAACAGTGATAAAAATTCCATTATCTGTGGCTCACTTGGCAGTTGATGGGTATCCTATCTGATTAGTCTAATTAAATGTCAGCACCAACACCGTCTCTACTCTAGAGTGTAGACATTAATTATAAACAAGTCAACACAATTACATCTGCACATTCAAGTCGTAAAGTAAAAATCAATTATTCAGCAGTTGCAAATAATCGCCTTTCCTTACCTGTACATCTCCACCAAAGAAGACCACGTTCCCTTCTGGCACTTCAGACACAGAACCGCAGAAAATAACATCATTAACTTTGTCACCATCGCCAATTGCAGCTGTCAATCGCTGACATGTGCACTTATTATCACCCATGCTAAACCACGTGTGAGCACCTCTGCTCGAAGATTTTATTAAGATAAAGCTGAGTGAAAACAAATAACGGCTGCACAATGTGAGTAAACCTGCGAAAGTCATTCAGAGACAAATCGTGTTAATGAATTGCCTGCCTGTTATGTGTATGGTCTTGAGACATAATATAGTCCGTCCAATTCGTCTTCTGTATGATGAAATATTAACAGTTTTCAAATATTACCCACTAGCTAATGTCAGTTTCTGAAAAGTCTTGTGTAACTGATTATGCATTCAGCAATTACATCATGATTAAACGCTATATCATTTATGCTAAATTGTTGCGGAAAACATGTGTTATTTGTATGTAACATTTACACATAAAATTAAAGCAAATATATGTTTTCACAGGGACTAGTATTTTGTTGTGACACATAGAAAGCTTGGGTTTACGTTGTTAATTTTCTCTGCGCATTTCATTTGATCTTTCTTGTGAAACTTCAGCATTATCGGTAAGAATACGTCGTTGACAGTGCGTGGTTATGGACTGTGAAAATGTCAGTGAGATGCGGTGGAATACTATCGTAGATGGGTAGGGTACGAATTAAACTAAGATCAGCAGCTGATCACTGGTCTGATGCCATTTTAAGGTCGAGCGTACGGTCAAGGACGCACTCACGTAAGAGCCCCCTATATCGAGTAATAACAACATTTTGGTTCCTTTGTAAGATGTAGATAATGTAGTACAGATGAACACCGATGTAAACATGTAACATTTTATTGGTCAACCACAATAATGTAACATTTATACTCATTGCCAGTATCGCTGTCATAAGGCCCAGTGCCAGTGCAGTGGCAAGCTGGTTTTGACGTGTCACATGGTAACGGTGTTTTGACAATGACAGTTGTGACGTTTTGCTTTTGTGTGACACTAATTACGTTACGTGACACTCAGCTTGTTGACAACCATTTCGACGTCGCTAAAAGAGGCCCCAGCTATTCGTTGTCTCAAAATATTTACTGTATGTAAACACATGTGACGTCATCCGTGTCACATCCGTGCCATGTTTACAATATTCACATAATCATATCTTCACTAGAGTTTGTTAAAGGGAAGTTCTGTTTCACTGCACTGTAAGCTGTAGCCACATTGTTTGCTCGAATACCAAGTGCTAACTCTGACTGGATCATAAGGTAAATATATGGATGTATCTTACAAAACAGATGTGGGTTAGTGTCATTCTCAGAATAATGCCTGATTTCTTTGGATCAAAGCCCTTCCTTGGTTGGGGATAGTTCAGTATTTTTCTTCTTCCATTCGAAATTAAGGCTGCCAATTTAAAATGCTTCGGGCCAATTCAGTTTGCCAAAATGTGCAAGTTATCAACCTCACCCCGCCGATTCATCCAGGTGACCATGGCTGATGTACATAATAGTACATACTAATCTATGCTTATCCGATATAAAAAATACAGTTATGATAAACTGTACTTCGTCCCAGTCAGCGATTGATCGCTGGCAAAGTCGAAGTCCGCACATGTTAGAGAAGCTCCATGCATTTGTAACGTGGATGCCTATTGGATAATTGATATTTAATGACATCAGTATCTTGGGGAATACCGGGGAAACACCGAAGCAACGATGGCAGATGAAGTTGCAAGAATTGCTTTAAATGAGTTCAATGTTACGCCAATTTTCTTCATATTGGTGATACTAAGGAGGCAGACAATCCAATTGACAATTATGATGTGCCAAGACGTTCATATTAATGTGATATTTTCAGTATTTGTGTTCTTTTTGTATCTTCGGTGGATATTTAATTAGCAAATTTAGAAGATACTGTAATTTTTTCAGACACTGTATTTGTAGTAAAGTTTTCGTAATGAAATCCATCTTCGCCATCAAAGGCTTCTGACTACATCTGTAATCCTGGCATATCAACTGTGGAAATGTGCAACTTTCAGTTGCTGTGTTAACCAATAATATTACTCGCTCAAATTTGCAGGTTTCACATACAAGAACTTAACTTTAATTAGTAGTAGACCCATCATCGCTGGTCAGACGATTAATTATGAACATTTCTTGTGAACGCTCCTTGAAGTTTGGGCACTAGCGTGTCTAGATTGATTCAGTGTACATTCACACTTGCGTCGGATAAACTGACAAATCCATGTTTTAATAGGTCGATCTGCCAGGGGTACTGTAGCACTACTACCACCCTTGGCTAGCGAGAAAGATGAAATCCAACCCTGGTGGTCGGTCATAGGTCATTGACATTGTCCACTGTCCACCCCATGATTGCCAGTTGCTTAGTAAACAATAGGATATGACTCCCTTCACCTACATAGCATCTGACATAAAATTGGGTGTCCTTCAATTCACTTCCAATTATGACACATTATGGCCTTATGTTAATTTTTTTCTACAGATTTTCGCATATTTGCTTTTGGGTGATCCACTTTCCGTTTGCCTCCAGATGGCCAAGTCATAGTTTTTGTTTCAGTTTTAATTAGAGTGTCAGAAAGTCAGTGTCTTCATTTGATTTTGTTTAGGTTTTGATTAGTGTCAAAAAGTCAATGTCTTCATTTGACACTATGTATGGCCATCTCACCCTTTAAAATACTCCTTATAAAAACTTTCATAGATATTCTCTTTCATTTACCTTATAGATGTCACATCCATTATGAGACATATAATTACACTGATTTTACTGGTATATTGTATAAACTATGAACACAACTGTAATTCATGGTTATACTAGTCTGATATTGTTCTACTTATCAGCCAAATTTCAACAAGTTATGGTGTTCCTCTATGTTAAACTAAATGTTGATGTTGGAAATTAACAGAACATGTCAAATTACACGTCTTTATTCCCATCTTATAAACTGGATATTCGGTATTTGAATTCACGAATGTGTGATGGTCCTGCTCAAGAAGAACTATTGCCACCAATATAAAACTACTGCTTAACAGCCATCAAACAAATACTATATTTTTTATAAATTATGAGTTGTGGAACTTGGTCCCTTCTATATGTTGTCTATCATAGGGAAGTAAAATACACAGGGAAATGGAAATCACCTGTTGGGGACCCACAGAGCCAATGTCTCGATCTTTAAAAACCCATATGGTTGTTGCATGAACTGCTGCCAAGCTGATGGGGCATGAAGCACCTTGGAAATGACTGGTGCTGTGTAAGACAACACTATTTTGTGCACACGTGTACAGGGCTGAGACACCTTGGAAATGACTGGTGCTGTGTAAGACAACACTATTTTGTGCACACGTGTACAGGGCTGAGACACCTTGGAAATGACTGGTGCTGTGTAAGACAACACTATTTTGTGCACACGTGTACAGGGCTGAGACACCTTGGAAATGACTGGTGCTGTGTAAGACAACACTATTTTTGTGCACACGTGTACAGGGCTGAGACACCTTGGAAATGACTGGTGCTGTGTAAGACAACACTATTTTTGTGCACACGTGTACAGGGCTGAGACACCTTGGAAATGACTGGTGCTGTGTAAGACAACACTATTTTGTGCACACGTGTACAGGGCTGAGACACCTTGGAAATGATTGGTGCTGTGTAAGACAACACTATTTTGTGCACACGTGTACAGGGCTGAGACACCTTGGAAATGACTGGTGCTGTGTAAGACAACACTATTTTGTGCACACGTGTACAGGGCTGAGACAAGTAAAAACATCAAAAACAAACAGTTTTGAAACATTTATTTTCAAGGCAGGATCAATAGAATGTCATACATAATACTGAATAAAACACAGTATACAATTATACACAGGTTGTTTTTCTTTCATAACATAGTACACCAACAGTCTATGCGAAAAGTCTCCAAGTGTCACAGGACATTACGTCCTGTGAACTGAAGTTTGTTTGCAAATTTTTTACAGGACCTGATTTTACCAAACTTTCAGGGATTAATCTACGACCCCACGAATGAAACGTAACGCCTTTATTTATTTTAACGCCCCATATATCAAGGGTTCTTAGTGGTTTTTATGGTAAATCAAATGTTCGCTGCATTAACTTCCTACAATCGCAGAAACCATGCGTGCCGCGGCAAATACTTATAGTAGAAAGCACGCACCCACGTATTGACAGTAGAAAGCAGGTATTCTACTACTCTACAACCAACAAAAGTATCCATGCCCCATGGGTCTAAATTCACGCGGCCTTCTACATTTTGAACATGCAACGAGTATTGCATCATGTGTGACGCAGTTGTTTCTGGTAATAGGTTCGAGCAAATTGATGGCATATTGGCCTGAGGTATTTGGTAAACATTGCTATCATGACTGTCACGTGTAAACTACCACTACCACGTAATCCCGACCTGGTGACGGGTATTTTTGCTAGTATATATAAAAGTGGCGCCACACGGCACCAAGACTATTAACATGACCGGTTATTATTTCATTGTAGAATGACCGTTCAGTTACATGTTGAGAGTCAATGTGGTTGATTAAAAATACAATGAATTCTCCCTATTGGTATCGCTTCGGCTACGGTTTGGCAACATTTCTTGCAATGTCAAACGTCACAAACACACGATTTATGGTTAGCATATAGCCAGGACAACACTTCTAATATGTTTATTAACATTCCGTTTATTTTTGCTGGGTCTAAATATTGCAGCTCCATAAGTATTTTGAGTCACCATGCGGGCTACGGTAGTAAAAAAATTAAGTCGCCCGAAGCCATTTTTGGGCGCCATTGGTGACCGAGCGACCACTAAATCTCACTCCTGTGTGTACACACATGCAGACTTGGGGTCAGTTACATTATGTCAGTTCTGGTTACACACCAATTACAAATACCAATTCCAATTACATCTCAAAAATACCAATTCCAGTTACATCTCAAAAATACCAATTCCAGTTACTTCATAAATACCAATTACAAAATACAAATACCAATTATCAATTTCATATCAAAATAACAGCAACCATAGACATACTCAATGCTGCAAAAAAATAATATATATAGTTCTTTTAATTGTTTAATTTTTGCGTATAATGGTGGTACATAATGGCAAACAATTATGGTGTATGCAACACATATTTTATTGATTATTTGTAGTGAATAATTCAAGTTAAAGGTTACATGATTTAACTAAAAAAGCAATTGAAAATATCAATTGCTTTTTTAGTTAAATCATGTAACCTTTAACTTGAATTATTCACTACAAATAATCATTAAAATATGTGTTGCATACACCAATTCCAGTTACTTAAAAGCAAATCTCCAATTCCGGAAATGGAATTGGCATTTCAATTCCAGTTACCTCTGTATAATGTAAATGACCCATCATCTGCACACATGCAGAATGCACAGTAATGCATAAGGTAGTTTCTTGTATCACCGTTTAGCTAAGTACACTGTACCTATGATATACTATGTTGCTGTTTGTTTCCCTTTCAGGGTATTGAGACACAGAAGTACCAACAGCCATGGCTACCAGGGTACGTATACATAGGGTCTAAACTTACATGTATATAGGAAAAAGTAAACACACATATATATGTGGAAATTTTATGGATATAAAATCACAAAACCTCACACTTAATTTGAGTTTTGTCTGCCATTATCCTCATAACAAGAGTGTATAACACTGGTTATACTGTGTGTTGCACAATATGTGTCATAATATTTATTTGAATCAAGACTCTTGACCTTTTCTAATCATGTAACAGTCGCCTCGTCAAAGTGACGATACCACCTCATGTACACCCAGCTTCAGATTTGTTTAACAAGCCATTCGTTGCTGTGCAGTAATCCATTGAGTCCCTAGGTTTTTACTACTGTGTCATGCACAGTAACAATTGATACCCTAAACAAAACTGAGAAGTAAGATTACTTTAACTGAATATTCCTTTAACTGATAGACCCTCTCCCTACTGCTGTGATGACCTGGTTTGTTGCCAACCTATCTTGCAGTGTTCAGTTGAATACATGTGTGCCCTGGTTTGTCTGTTTGTAAACATGCTTGCCTGTGTGACCCCATATAGCACAGGCCAGTCTCAGCCATTCACCATGCCAGGGACAGTGTATTTAATAAAAGCCTAGTAGGCAGCATTCCAACTTGTTGATTGTTATCAGTTAAACTTGCCACAAGACCATGTACTGTGGTAGTCTGAAAGGCTTATATATGTATGTCAGTTTAAGTTATTCATATCAGTTGACTTCAGTGATCTTTGATATTTCCAACACAAACCCCCAATTTGGCTCATAATGCAATGAATGACTGCAATGTATTGAGCTGGTGTAGTGGGAGCAGTGTGTAGTGGGAACAGGGTGTAATGGGAGCAGGGTGTAGGCTGAGCAGGGTGTAATGGGAGCAGGGTGTAGGCTGAGCAGGGTGTTGTGGAAGCAGGGTGTAGGCTGAGCAGGGTGTAATGGGAGCAGGGTGTAGGCTGAGCAGGGTGTTAGCTGAGCAGGGTGTAATGGGAGCAGGGTGTAGGCTGAGCAGGGTGTTAGCTGAGCAGGGTGTAATGGGTGTAGCAGGAATGTTCTTGAATTTGACTTTGTGACTCAAGTACCCTTGAATGTTCTCAAATTTATGGCAGTTTTCTTGAATGTTCTTAAAACCGTATTTTTGTATTGTGTATTTTGTACTATCAAAGATTGCTTGTTTTGTACTTTTTGTAAATTGGTTAAATTATTTTTAATTTGTCGTAGAGAATTTCCCGGAGAAGACCACTGCGATAATTAATAATAATATAAAATAGTTCAGCCGTAATCACCAGATGTCACAACATGTGAACATGGCTCATCCCGCACTGCCCAGTCGCCAGCTTGTTTATTTTATTAAGATTATCGTTATCGTCACAAGTTGTTCAAATTTTTAGTCACCCTGCCGTGAACTGAGAGCAATTGTAATTTTAGACATGAATGGTTATTGGACGTTTAAAAAATGGGTTGCAAAGCGCGGTTTAGGTTGTGTACCGGTTGCTGCAAAATTTGATGTCTAATGCAGTTTTGTAATTTCAGAAACTTTTTTTCGAGGAATCGATATTCTAAATCATTAACAGTTATTTCATCGATTGAGTGCCAATTTTTTTTAGAAAATTTGTATTTAGTGAACTATTTACAAAGTAGAAGAAGATGAAAATATGTTTCACAGAAAGACACCAGCGCACAAAATTGGCATTTGCGTTTCGAAAAGCTTGTGGCTAAAGTTACGGCATGATTATTATTATTATGATTATGTATGAGAAATACTAGTCTACAATATTTTAAATAAACAAATTATTATTACTAACAGTAGTCAAACAAAAAGGGTCAGTGGCCTGGGCACATTTGTCACCATCATAAGAGCTACCAATTGGCTTTTTCCCCCCCCGTGTGTAATGGCATAGATGATAGATACTGATAGATGTACAAGTGACATAAACAGTCTATTGGAAATAAACATTTGACATCAAATATGGTAAAGTTGTTTTCTGAAATAATGTTCAGGCGTTTATGGAAAATGTTCTTTATAAGGTGTTGTTTTTCTCCCCAAATGTTCTTGAATATTCCTGAATTTTACTTTAGACTTTCTGTATGAACTTTGAGTGGGAGATTGACATTATAAATGGTGGGAGATTGGCCCTCTAAACAGGTGTGGGATGGGTGGGATGGGAGGTTGACAGCCACACATCTTAAGATGTGTTAGGTATTTGTCATATCAATATGTGATGAGTAGATATATATGTCATTTCAGCTGATGAGTGTTTACAAATGTTAAGATGTGCAAAGTAGATATCTGTCATTTCAGCTGATGAGTGTTCACAGATGTTAATATGTGTAAAGTAGATATCTATCATTTCAGCTAATGAGCGTTCACAAATGTTAAGATACGTGTGTAAAGTAGATATCTGTCATTTCAGCTGATTAGTGGCCACACATGTTAAGATGTGTTAAGAACAATAATGTCTCATTTCAGTGGATGAGTAGCGATGCATGTTAAGATGTGTTAAGTAGAATATTGTCTCATTTCAGTGGATGAGTGGTCACATATGTTAAGAAGTTTTAAGTCAAGATAAGTTAAGGTGTGTTAAGTAGACATATGTCTGTCTCCTTACAGCTGATGAGTGGGCGTGCTAAGGTGGTTGTCTACCTGCCGAGTCTACGGGCCACAGTCCGTCACTTCCGCGCCTTCTCCTCATACGACGAGAGATATCCCTCGGATCACACCTTCACCGTCAACTCCGACAATGTGATCGGTGGTTAGTATACTGGTAATAATAATAATATAAAACCTTCATTGCGGCTAATTCCTCAGAAACCCCAGAACAGGCCTCGACATTAAGCTGTTGTACCCAGTGGCCCGTTGGGCCAGTAGATTTTAAAAGTTACTGGCCCACCCAAAAAGTTAGTGGGCTGATTTTATTTTATTTAAAAAACTTATTTTAGTGCGAGCGGTAATTGATGATTAATTAACGCTAGCAGTAGGGAGTGAAAGCGATTGCTCTCTTAAAAATTACACCCTGCATAATTTGCCATGATTATTGGAGAATATAGGCTGGCACAAATGTTTAAATTTAATAAAAGTATAGTGCCAAATAAGGTGCGTATAGGGTGGCATATTTCATCAAATAAATCCACATATAGCAATGCTTATTTGGCACTTAAGAGTAGGCTTTTTTGTGGGAGTGAGCAGTGAATGTAAATATGCTGGTTGCTTAGATATCCAGTAGGGTTAAAGTTTTTTATTTTAAGTTTTAAGTAATATAATACAATACTGTATATACAGTGTTTAACATCCCTTGGAGCTGAGAGACACATCCACGTAAAGGGTTAAACAAAGTCACCAATCTATAATCACTTCAATTTGTCAATAAATGGTTGGTAATGCTAAGTAACTATGGGAGAAAGAGCGTGACAAAACGGAGGGCTTCAGCTGATATCAGAAGCTTGCTATTCTTCCTGCCAACAACATTAACAGGGAATGAATTCCACCAGAGAAAGTCCTACAGGGCCAACTGCCAATTTTTTTCTTAATGCTGGGGAACAACAAATTTTTGATTAGTATCAGATTTTCCACTTTAATGGCTGTTTCACATTTTTTTATTTGTTGTCCTAACTACAAGTACACATATTTTAATTAATTTTGAAAATTCCTGACTCATTAAGTGACCTGAAGCATCACAAACTGTTACTGAATTATAGCAATATGGTCAACATATATGTGTGCATGCTTACGCACATTAATTGACCTAAAGCATGACAAGCTGTTACTGAATTATAGCAATATGGTCAACATATATGTGTGCATGCTTACGCACATTAATTGACCTAAAGCATGACAAGCTCTTACTGAATTATAGCAATATGGTCAACATATATGTGTGCATGCGTATGTACATGCATGTGTATACAGGTTATATAAACTGTCAGATTTTAAGGGTACTGGTAGTATTGGGTAACGGTTTGATTTTCATAATTTATCATCAGTTTGGGCAAACCGATCAATGACCAATTATGTAGTCAGTTTATGGGTGGCCATTGTCAGAATAAGACAAAACAAATTTCATCTTGCCACCAGATAATTATTTACTGGCTGCATCTCCCTGTGTCCAATAGGAAAAATGTAGCCATACGTGTTAACTGAAAAATAAAGTTTCAAATATGTTGAAAACTTATTTTTATGATTTTTGCTGGCACCGGACAATGCCAAGGGTGATTCAGACAGGCTCATCACTGTAGGTAATTTTAGCCCCGACGGCAGCGCAAAATCGTGCCAGCAACTTGCTGAATATTCACCCCACAAAAACCCACAAAGTCAGTTTAACTGCCTGAACTAGTATAATAACCTCATTCTGTAATACTGGCCTGCAGTTTGCCAAAATATTGACGCACAAACTTACTAATAAGAACAGACTGTTTCAAATTGCAATTATCATTTGCTGAATTATATCACTTTATTGAAATCATGGTCAATCGTGGAGTTTTCTTTTGATACTACGTGGGATAATAAAGTCGTCAGCCTCTTCGACAGCACCCAATTGTGTTGATGCTACAACTAGCTTCAGTTATTCAGGCTCCGTGATGCGGCGCCACTGTTTGTCACACCAGATTTAGAGCGAGTCAAGACAACTTGGGAATGTTTGTAATCGATTAATTGATTGGAAGCATGAATCAACCAGTCATCAACAAAATTTATTAATTGGAACGACACTATTTAAGACTACTTTGAACCTTGAAAAAAGAAGATGTGGCGAAAGTTTATTAATCCAGTAGGCTTCACATGTTGAAAGTTGATGGAACAAGAGGATGATATGTTGGTTATTGTGACATTGATGCAAGTTCTTGTAGTTGGAACAACAGGATGATATGTTGGTTATTGTGACATTGATGCAAGTTCTTGTAGTTGGAACAAGAGGATGATATGTTGGTTATTGTGACATTGATGCAAGTTCTTGTAGTTGGAACAACAGGATGATATGTTGGTTATTGTGACATTGATGCAAGTTCTTGTAGTTGGAACAAGAGGATGATATGTTGGTTATTGTGACATTGATGCAAGTTCTTGTAGTTGGAACAACAGGATGATATGTTGGTTATTGTGACATTGATGCAAGTTCTTGTAGTTGGAACAACAGGATGATATGTTGGTTATTGTGACATTGATGCAAGTTCTTGTAGTTGGAACAACAGGATGATATGTTGGTTATTGTGACATTGATGCAAGTTCTTGTAGTTGGAACAACAGGATGATATGTTGGTTATTGTGACATTAATGCAAGTTCTTGTAGTCAGTCACATTGACTGATCATGATGACTAGGATCTGTGCGATGACAATGGTCTCTTTTGACTCTAATTACAGGTGAAGTTGACATAATATATGTTGATCTTGGTAACAGTTAAAATGGTGTCTCAGGATCATTAATCACATGGAGACAGGAACAGGAAATATTTATTCGTCCCAAAGACATAACAAAACAGAGTATTCAACGCAAAAACCATACAATATATTACATTTAAGCCAACATGAGAAAACAAAGTGGTAAGAATATAACAGTACGGTCTGAAAATAAAAGATAACGTCATATAAGGGACGGGAGACTAAGACTGTCATAGGAGCCACACTGTCGATTAATTTCAACGATTATTTAAGTTCTGTAAAAAGAAAATATATGTTCAATATATGTATTCAGATAATAAAGTTTGATATAATTTGTGAAACCATGTAAACTGTGAGTGGTGATCTTGTCTTTTAATAAATCAGGTGTATTATTTATGGTATGTGACAAACTGTACCTGAGACTTCGTTTAGCAAACTCGTGGTGTACCCTGCTCGTATGTATATTGACCACGTGTATTAAAGTTGTGAACACTATTGTTTTGATCAAGTGGTAAGTTTTGCAGGTAGACAGGTAGTTTATTGTTTGAAAATTTATGATATTTGAGTTCCTGCAATTTTAGAATATGCTCTTAGTAATTTAAGACTTTTGAACAGTGTGACAGTCATCTCAGTGACAGGGTACTCTGGTCTTTCTGCACTCATCTTGTGAAGAAAGTCTAAATGTGACTGTTGGTTGCCCACAGATAGCCAGCGTCAGTGGCCCAACTCCCAGTTGGGACCCCTCAACCCGTGCGACCGCCACTTCCCACTCCCTGGACTCGTGGGCACTGCCACACCGCAACAGCACCAGCTGGCAACACCGTCCGTGAAGCACCGCGACATAGACCTGCTGACAGCAGAACTACCGGAGGAGAGACGGGTCTCCATCCTGCACCAATATCTACACACAGCAGAGGAGGTGAGACACTGCTACACACATCATGTCAAGTTAATGGTAGTAGATGTTGTTCTTCCTCATAGTTCCCTTTATAAAGGGGAAGACCGACTAGTTCTTGTACTGCTGCACAGCTTTAGTTGTCATTTTCCCTGCTACCTATCAACAGCCTTTTCCCTCTACTTTTTATCCTCTTCCTTTCTCACATACCTCTTGATGCAGTCTTCCCATGTTAATTGTGTTCTGTCCCCTTTCCTGCAATCTCTGCTATCTTTGGTGCATATGTACTCAAAGACAAACCTTAAATAAGTAGGATGGTTCAGTATAAAGACACCCTAGTAAAAGCATTTTTATTGCAATCTAAATGGTGGATAACATTATTAAATTGATTAAAATCAGTCAGTCATGGGGCGCATTAGCGTTAGCGTTAGCGTAGCGGTTAGAACATCGGGCTTTCAATTGAGAGAACCCTGGTTCGAATCCTCCTGCTGCCGTTTCGAAGCTTAGGCAATTTCTTTCATCCCACATTGCCACAGTTCACTCAGCTGTATAAATGAGTACCTGGCTACAGGCAGAAATGGATATCGGAACAAATAGTCTCTGTGCAGTAATTGCAGCATGGCTGAATGCTTACCTGAGAAGTCGAAATGGCTTAGTAATGAACAGGTCTGCCAGGAGGTGAAATGTAAAGCACTTTGTACAGTCCAATGACTGGATACCGCGCTATGTAAGAACATAACTTTTAAAATAGTCTGAATAATACCTCTGAAATGTCAGTCACCTAACCTAACCAATGTTGGTATCAGTTAATTTGTACATTGTTTCTTTAACATTTTTTTGAACATTTTAATTATTGAGAGCATCTTGAGAATGCGGTATCAAATGTAATAATTTACTACTGACCTTTACAGTGACCTATTGTTTACACAGTTGCATCTTTTCTTGCAGTTGGAGCAGAAGGAGGAGGAAGAGGGGTTTCTAGTACAACCCTCAGCTTTCGACGTCCTCGAGTGCGTGGTGCAGCAATGTCCAGCGCTGCTCAAAAAAGGTTTGTGGAGTCTTGACAGCAGTCTCAATTAGTCATACTGACATACCTGGTAATACTTGTTACATGCTGTACCAAATAAATTTAATGAAACATCAACAAAATCTAATTTCTAATCGATTCAGAACAACACTGTTGTGTGAATCCTTTTGGCTGTTTGGCAGGTCCCCCCGTATGTTTACAAAACATGAATGTGTTTCCTACAACAACAACTAATGTTTTTTGTATAAATAGTTGTTGCGATCCTTTTCTGCAGTTGCTGTGCAGTAATTTGAAAGAGGTATGTATTATACAGCTTGTGAAACTAATTGCTAGCATTATAGAATTGTGTAAGTGTAATTTTAAAGGTACAACGTCTGACAATGGTTTAAAATTTTTTTTTGCTACTTAGTCACAACAGTGGTGCCATACTGTGGGCGGGAAGGGAATATTGACACATAGAAAGGAACGTGGCAGAATCCACTGCTGTTGGTAAGCTGCGAATGGTTCCAGACTTTTCATCTCAATTCAGTTTATCAAAACTGTTGCATTTGTGAGTTTCAAAAATGTATGAGTCATGGATGGCACATTTCCATGAAGTGTTTCACACACAGATTTATGAGAAGAGTTGTGTGAGAGAGAGACTGAAATCTGTGCATTGTGTGTTTCAGACTTCCAGGAGTTGTTCCCTGACCGAGACCTCAACCAGGACAATGTGTCTGTCATCACAATCAGTCACAAGACAAAGAGTGACATGATCGCTTGGAGCGTTGACATGGAGGAGGAACGTGAGGAATTGATGGAACATGTAAGTGGGAAAGAGGGAGAGGGTTATGGAGCATGTAAGTGTGAAAGAGGGAGCAGGTTATGAAGCATGTAAGTGGGAAAGAGGGAGGGGGTTATGAGCATGTAAGTGGGAGAGAGGGAGGGGATTATGGAGCATGTAAGTGTGAAAGAGGGAGCAGGTTATGAAGCAAGTAAGTGGGAAAGAGGGAGGGGGTTATGGAGCATGTAAGTGGGAAAGAGGGAGGGGGTTATGGAGCATGTAAGTGGGAAAGAGGGTGCAGGTTATGGAGCATGTAAGTGGGAAAGAGGGATCAGGTTATGGAGCATGTAAATGGGAAAGAGGGAGCAGGTTATGAAGCATGTAAATGGGAAAGAGGGACGGGGTTATGGAGCATGTAAGTGGGAAAGAGGGAGGGGGTTATGTAGCATGTAAGTGGGGAATTGGTTTCTTTATAGAATCTGCAGGTAGATTCAGATTCTATAAAGTTAAATAATAACAAGGTATACCACACAAGTCGAAAACAGGGATGGGGTATTGAGCATGTAAGTGGGAAAGAGGGAGGAGCTTATGGAGCATGTCAGTGGGAAAGAGGGAGGGTGTTATGGAGCATGTGTATATGTAGAGGAACGATTTTTCCCTTGCCTGTTTTTTCTTGCAAAAGTGAAGCAAAGCTGTCCTCCTTGGCAGTTATTAATGACCACCACATCCCTATGGACAACACATGTTGTCTTGTGATTTTATATGATTCATTATCTAGTACAGGATTTACTTGATTCACTATCTACAAAACATTTTATGGGATTAATTTTCTACTACAGATTTTTTATGTGTAACACATGGTTGACATGATTTATTGTGTAGCACATGGTTGACATGATTTATTGTATAGTACATGGTTGACATGATTTATTGTGTAGCACATGGTTGACATGATTTATTGTGTAGCACATGGTTGACATGATTTATTGTGTAGTACATGGTTGACATGATTTATTGTGTAGCACATGGTTGACATGATTTATTGTGTAGCACATGGTTGACATGATTTATTGTGTAGTACATGGTTGACATGATTTATTGTGTAGTACATGGTTGACATGATTTATTGTGTAGTACATGGTTGACATGATTCATGATCTAGTGCAGCAGAGTATACCACTGTGTTTCCTGGAATCCAGACACAAATACTTGTTATTACAGTGTTTTTGTGCTGACACAGGTTCTATTTTGTCTCCAATGCCAAGTGTTTGTTGTGCAGTTTGTGAATGCATCCCAAGAGATCTGCACATCCCTAGCAGAAGCAGGCTACTGGGCAGACTTCATCGACCCAACATCCGGCCGTCCAGTAAGTCATTCCCTAGTTGGCTTCACTTGATACACTGGACTAGACCTAGTATCAATCAGTCATTCTGTAATTTATTTCCAACAAAAAGTTCATATTCAACATGAAACAACAACAGAAAGGGAGTGAATGTGATACTTAGCTATGGTTTACCCTGAACCAGTAAAGTTATTATACAGATGTGTCATATATTAAAAAAATTCTAAGTTACAAATCTGTAACTAATGTGCCTGCCACATGTAAAATTTATTATGAATGCATTATTTTTTAAAAACCTAATACATAGAAAGAAGATCTAACTTGTAACATTTTAACATCCTTGTGATGTCTGTATTTAATGTGTTCCATCATTTCACACCATAATCTGAAATGCAAATTGATTTTATGAACACAATTTCTACTTAATATACAATATAAAATACTTCTATTGTGCTAAAATCTTCGGGAGACCCAAACTCAGCGGTGCGCCAAAACAAATGGGGTTAAGTAGTTCCTAATCGATAAGTAGTTCCAATTAACATAAGAATTTGCCTTGTTGGTTTACGGACTGTGAAACTGAATGTGGGATTGACTGTGGGACTGACTGTGGAACTGACTGGGACTGACTGTGGAACTGAATGTGGAACTGAATGTGGGACTGACTGGGACAGACTGTGGGACTGACTGTGGAACTGAATGTGGGACTGACTGTGGGATCGAATGTGGAACTGAATGTGGGACAGACTGGAACTGAATGTGGGACTGACTGGGACAGACTGTGGAACTGACTGTGGGCCAGACTGTGGAACTGACTAGGACTGACTGTGGAACTGACTGAAACTGACTGTGGGACAGACTGTGGAACTGAATGTGTGACAGACTGTGGAACTGAATGTGGAACAGATTGTGGGACTGATTGTGGGACTGAATGTGAGACTGACTGTGGAACTGACTGGGACAGACTGTGGAACTGAATGTGGGACAGACTGTGAAACTGAATGTGGATGGGACTGACTGTGGAACTGAATGTTGGACAGACTGTGAAACTGAATGTGGGACTGACTGTGGAACTGAATGTGGGACTGACTGGAACTGAATGTGAACTGAATGTGGGACTGAATGTGGGGCTGAATGTGGAAGTGAATGTTGTACTGAATGTGGAACTGAATGTGGAACAGAAAGTGAAACTGACTGTGGCACTGCCCATACCTAGACTGTTGTGATCATGTGCATTAAGTCAAATCAAATCAAATTTATTGTAACTCATACAAATACAAAGCAAGTGAAGGCAAATCCTATATAATAACGTAAAGAGAACAATAGGGGAAGAACAGTGTATAATGTTATACTTCCTAGTATATACTTCAATATATATATTATATCAAAAAACAGCATGCAGGTGTAGAAAAACTAATTGTGATTGTGAGACGTGTTATATATTAACATCATTGTGTAATATAAATTGTTTAAGTATATGTTTGTAGTTCATTATTGAATAGGTAATAAACTTGAGTCTTGTGTTAAAATAATTCCAAATTATAGCACCCTTAATTCTAACAGAATGTAGTCTTATTTATTATTTACTTATATAAGTTGCCATGGATATGTGTATTTGTGTAAATTGTCTTGTATTGTAACTATGAACATCTTGATTAAATTTAAACATATTAACAAACATTGTACAGGTAGAAGACCACTGTTGTATTTACACATAAACATTTGTATTGAGTATACATATAGTTGTCTAAACATTAAGATGTTTAGTAGTTAAAGATAGGTTTAGTATGAGCTAATATATTAGCTGAAACAAGCATTTTCACTGCTTTCTTTTGAACCTTTATAATGCTTGAACAATATGAGTCAAATGCACCATCCCACACTTCAATACAATATGTCAAATGAGGGAATAAAAACGAGTAATATAAGGTGACCAAGCATGGTCTAGTTAATAATCTTTTGGCTTTGTTGAGAGCCAACACCTTTGGAGCTTTTATATTTAACTAGGTTAATGTGTTCAGTCCGGTTGAGTTTGTTATCAATAGTGACATCAAGAAATGTTGTAGAGGATACTTGGTTAATAGCATTGTCATTAATTTCATGTTTTGTCGGTTTGATATGTTTTCTGTTGGATGCTCTAAATACCATGTATTGGGTCTTATCAATGTTTAAAGATAATTTATTAGCATTTACCCAAACTACAGGTTGTTTTAGTTCAATATTCATTTTGTTAGCTATATCATCCATATGACCACCCTGTATAAATACACTAGTGTCATCAGCAAATAATATGAAAAAAAGAATATCTGAGACATCAGCAATATCATTGATATATAATAGAAACAGCAATGGCTCCAGTATGGAACCTTGAGGCACTCCACAAGTAATAGAGAGTTTAGTGGAGCTAGTGTTATTGTAATACACCTATTTACTTCTATTAGATAGATAACTTTTAATCTCCACAAGTGATAATGAGTTTAGTGGAGCTAGTGTTATTGTAATACACCTATTTACTTCTATTAGATAGATAACTTTTAATCTCCACAAGTGATAATGAGTTTAGTGGAGCTAGTGTTATTGTAATACACCTATTTACTTCTATTAGATAGATAACTTTTAATCCAATCATTGGCTAAGCTATGTATACCATAACATTGGAGTTTTTGACACAGTAATACACATATTGACTTCTATTAGATAAATAACTTTTAATTCAATCATTAACTAAGCCACATATACTATAACATTGGACTTTTTGATACAGTATCTCATGGTCAACAGTATCGAATGCTTTAGATAAATCTAAGAACAGTCCTAGCACAAGTTTTTTTTGTAGGGCTTCTGATATTTTGTCTACAGTGGTTATTAGTGCCATGTTAATGGAGTGATTTTTTCAAAACCCAAACTGATATTTGTATAGAATTTTATACCTATTACTGGTAATCAAATTTAACAGCCTGTTATATATTAGTCTTTGCAATATTTTAGAGAAAGTAGGTAATATTGAAATTGGCCGGTAGTTAGAATTATTTTTTTCTTTTTAGCCTAGTAGATAGGTATTACCTTAGCTATTTTTAATTCATCTGGGAATATTCCAGTATTTATACAGAGATTATATAAATATGTTAATGTTAAGAGTCAGAAGTTGCCAAGAGATGTCTGTGGTCTGTGCTTGCAGTACCTGGGCGCGTACACCAACGCGACCCTCTACGAGACAGACGAACGATATCGCAGCCTCGGCTTCACCATCGAGGACCTCGGCTGTTGTAAGGTGATCAAACACCACCTATGGGGCACACACACCTACGTTGGGTGTCTCTTCACTAATGCCCCCATGGACCACCCTATTATACAGCGGATGAAACAGATGCATCACTTCAACGACAAATGATGCACACGACACATTAACGCACATTGAACTGGTGCATACGGTCGCAGCTACACGCATCAGACCATCAATTAACAGTTTAGATGCTCAACTGACTATTATACAGGCAGTGTTTGTGTTGTATTCACCAGGTTTCCACTAATGATGCATTATTGTTTAGATTCGGCTGACAGAACACTGTGTATATTATAGGTCACTATAGTTCCTTCTTCTGGCTTGAAGCAAATAAAAGTAGTCATTGACTGCCGTCGGGTGTCGGGTGTTTCTTAGATGGAAGAGAGTGTTGATGTGCACTTCCACAATACCGGGCAACAGAATGAAGTTAAGACTTGGTCTCAGCGAAATATGAGATTAAAAGGATAACTTTTCATCATTGTGATGTTGAGTGCAACAACATTGCTCAATTGTGCATAGTCAGCAGAGTGAAAATTTGAGTCACTCCCAAATTCGAGCCATTTTGAGGTCTTGCTGTATATCACATTACAGACGTCAGTAGTCTAATATATTGATCTCTTGCAGAAACATTTCTTCAAATTTTTGTATTTTGAGTATAAGTTTCATGTAAAAATACAAAGTATCTTTATGGCAAAACATTTAAAAATTATGTGAATTTTCTTGTGGTGCATACTTGTTTGTGGGACACCTTACGTGTGTGATAGAGATCTCACAAACAAGAAAATTCATGTGAAGATTATCTTAGTTTCATACTTTTGTGTTAACCTGTATTTTATTGACAGTATCGCAAGAAAACACATACATTGTAGAAAACCCTATTTATTACATGAAATACATTCATAATACATGTCGTAAATTTGTTTTGCAGTCATGGAATTTTTCGTTTCCATTTAATTCTACAAAGGTAAAAAGTCTAGATACATCTAGAGCTGCAGACATACTACAGGTAATACAAACATGTTTACTTCTTAAATGTACACCACCTGAACTCACGTAATTACACCAAACGATCAACTCCTAGCAGTGACTGTTGTACACATGAACAGTTGTAAACACATCAAGACACGTGTAATCTGACCAGTTGCTGGACATCACATCAAGACACGTGTAATCTGACCAGTTGGTGGACATCACATCAAGACACGTATAATCTGACCAGTTGGTGGCCATCACATCAAGACACGTGTAATCTGACCAGTTGGTGGACATCACATCAAGACACATGTAATCTGACCAGTTGGTGGACATCACATCAAGACGTGTAATCTGGCAGTGTTTGTTGGTATATGATGTCTTCCTCATCGCCAGGTATATTTACAGTTCATCTTTATGATGCCAGTCCAAGAGCACTACTTTCATATGAACAATTGTAGATAATGGCCATATAGACTTTCACAAATCAATGTAGATACTGTTCATATCTATGTTCACATGAATATTAGTACAGATATTGGTCATATCCAAGTTCACATGTACCACTGCAGATAATGGTCAGTAATCTTAATTCATATGACTCAGTACACAATGTTCATATGATATGCAGATAATGTTCACATTTGTATTCACACGAACATGTTCATATGATCTTCATGTCATGAACAAGTATTTTTTTTACAACCGAACTGATCAGAACTCGTCGCTGGGCACAAAGTCATAGTGAGGCGCTTTGTTGCTAAGGTTGGCATTTCCATGGTTACCATTGCCATTTCCCGTGTCTGCGTGGAGGCGTTCCCTGTCCTCGTGCCGTGTCCGCTTGAAAAAGCCACACTGGAACCAGACACGAGCTAGTGAAGGACAAACATTGGACAGACTACAGAGCAGACATTGTGCTTACTCATCCTCCGTAATGAGTACAGGTAATATGTGGGATAATGTGTTCGTTTTAGAGTACTTCAGAGTTGATAAAATGAGTTGGCTCAAAGGTACAAAGTCTGATTGTTTTATCGTAAAATCATGTATAAACCCTATCTATTCTAATATCTTCATTGCCCACATGTGGTTTAATGAACCACAGTGTTTTGTTTACATTGCATGTGGAAAGAACTTCATTTTCAGGTACAATTTTACAGGTATTTAAAAGTGTTGTAAATATATTAATTCATCAACAGATAATGGTCAGTGTTTAAAACTCCTGTCTCCTTTCCAGTGTTTAAAACTTAGGGTCATTAAAACATTTGGGTGGTCAAGAAGATGGTAGAATATAATATCATTTAGTTTTTACTTGTTCTTCTTAATCAAACTAATTGAACCACATACCTTAAAATCCCCCAAAATGTTTTCTAACAGATTTTGGCAAAACAAGAACTTTTCTCAAATGCTTGCCATGTCAGACTGTTTTTAGTGATCCTGTACTCAGAAATATCTAGGAAATAATCCCCTCAGACAATATCCCCCACCAATATCCCCCTATGACAATATCCCCCTAGAAAATATCCCCCAATCATTATCTCCTTTCCTAACTATCAATAAAACAACATTTAAGAGTTAAAAATACCTTTAAAATTGATTATACTATCTACTCTTTACAATATACAATGTCACATATGGGCTCACGTATTCAGGAAATCAAAGAAGCAATTGCAAATTTCATGTGAGTTTATGTCTCAAACTATGGTTTAAATCAAAGCATTAATCCTTGTTAAATACATAGTTACTGTTAGGTTTATGTAATTATCCAGAAAAATCAATAAAGCTTAGTATATTGTAAAATAGTAGGGTACACTGTACATACAAAGTTTTTTTGTGGTTTCTGGTACTTTAGGGTGTACTGATCCAGAAACTGCATGATGCCACTTTGGCATCATTGAGCATTATTTGGCCATCAGAAAACAAACAGGAAACAGGAAATATTTATTTGTCCCAAAGAAAACAAAACATAGTATTCAACACAAAAACCATACAATATATTACATCTATGTCGACATGAGAAATCGAACTGGTAAGAATATAGAGTATGGTCTGAAAATAAAAGATAATGTCATATAAGGGACGGGAGACTCCTACTAAGATTAAAAATTAATCGCTGTCGTAGGAGCCACCTTGTCGATTAATTTCACCCGTTATTTAAATAAAATAAAAAAGTCCCTATAGATATTAATGCATAATTAATGAGTGAACAAAATTAATATAGATATGTCTGTATATTAAAAATGCCAATTATATTCCTACAACTGGATATACATAGAGTGATTTTTAACCAAGGAGGAATGGAAACATAGTCAGTCATGTTGACATATATAACAATTTTGGATTGCACATTGTTCAATGTATGTATTCAGATAATAAAGTTTGATATAATTTGAGAAACCATGTAAACTGTGAGTGGTGATCTTGTCCTTTATTAAATCAGGTGCATTATTTATGGTATGTGGCAAACTGTACCTGAGACTTCGTTTAGCAAACTCGTGGTGTACCCTGATCGTATGTATATTATATTGACCATGTGTCTTATAGTTGTGAACACTATTGTTTTGATCAAGTGGTAAGTTTTGCAGGTAGACAGGTAGTTTATTGTTTGAAAATTTATGATATAATTTTAGTTCCTGCAATTTTAGAATATGCTTTACTTTTAGTAAATTAAGACTTTTGAACGGTATGAGCATTATATTTGTTTAAACATATCATTCGGATGGCTTTCTTTTGAAGTTTTTTTATTCTATCACATCTATAGCCCCAGGCCGTTAAGCCATAGTTTAGATGTGACAATATCAAAGTGTTATACAACATAATCTTTATATTAAGAGGTAACAATCGTTTGAGTTTATTTAGGATACCTATAATTCTGAAGCACCTATTTGATATTTTTTTGATGTGGCTTTGCCAGTTTAATTGTTCATTAAAACTTATCCCTAGGAAATTGAACTCATCTACTCTATCGATATGTGTATTATCTATTTTATATTTAGTGGATTTATCATATTATTTCTTCTAGCCGTTTTGAAGATCATATATTTGGATTTATTTACATTTAGAGATAATTGGTTTAATTTAAACCACTCATTAATTTTGTCTAGTTCTGTGTTGATTATGAATTCTACATTTTCATTTTTGCTAAATTGTGAGAAAGAATCTAGGGTACTTGAAAGTGTCATGTCATCGGCGTACATAATAAAGTTGAATTTTGGACTAGATTGGGCAAAGTCATTTATGTAAATTATAAATAACAAAGGGCCTAGAATTGATCCTTGAGGTACGCCTGTGGATATATTAAGCATATCTGATTGGGCGTCTTCAAATTCAACGTACTGTCTTTTTAAGAGAGAATCTAGCTGGTCGTAAATAATTGTTTCAATTACTTTTGAAATTGCAGGTAAGATTGATATTGGCCTGTAGTTGCAGAATAGGGTTTCGTCCCCTATTTTATAAATTAGTATTACTTTGGCAGTTTTGAGTTAATATTTGGTTTGTGATTAAAGTTAAAGATTTTGTTAAAACAGGTTTAATTAACTTTAGAAGCCGTGAAAAAATACTATCAAATCCACAACTTGCTTTTGTGTGCATATCATCTATATTTTTAGATATTGTTTCTTCATTAATAAGTTGAAAATTAAATACATTGTTATGGTTTCCATTAAGATAGTATCTGAAAGTTTTATTTGTGGAATTTTTCTATTTTGGTTGGCTAAATTTGGGCCAATATTGGTAAAATATGAATTAAATGTGTTTGCAATTACCGTTTTATCTGCTAAGATATTTTCGTTACAAAATAAAGGAGTTGGGGAACGTTTTCTTTCTGTAGGTTCTAGAAAGAATATCATTAATTGTTTCCCATGTTTTTTATGTTATTTTTTAATTTGTTAAAAATGTATGTGTTTAGCAGTACGTATGTTTTTTAAAGATAGTATTATAGGTAGTCAGGTTGATCTGAATTGCAAAGTATTTTGGTGATTCTGGTCGAGTAGTTTTTAGTGTCTTATATAATTTATCTCTGTATCGAATGGATTTTTTGCACATTGCACATGTAGGATATCATAATTTACATTAGGGTATGCATTAAGAGATTGGTCGAATTTGCTGTAAACATTTGATGAGAAAACCTTGTGTATAAAATCAGATATTGAATCATCTATCCCACACTATATAGTTCGTTCTTCAGGTGTAAAGAGGACCATGATATATCATCTCTCCAAAGTAGTTATATTGCAATGGGTCCAAAGATGGCTGACAAGGCTGATCTTAGCCAGGAATTGTCTGTCACAATGGTGCAGGACACTGCCGCAGAACTGTCGGGTAGAAACGTGTTGCTTTCTCTAGACTTTTGCAGTTCACTTTTGGCCTCTCTGATTCCCTTCTGCTCAGAGATGGCAGCGCCACGGGTGACACTGCTGCACCATCTAGGATGATCCTGTGTGATGCTTTCCCAGCTCTCAGGGTCAGTGTTAAAACTCTTGATGGAGGCCTTCAGGGTGTCCTTGAAGCGTTTTTTTGGCCGCCTTGAGAACGCTTTCCTGTCAAAAGTTCACCATAGAGTAGCTTCCAAGATAGGTAAACCTATCAACAGCAGATAGTTTCTGACCACTGACAGTGATGGTGGGCTCCGTATATGCTTTCCCCGGGGAAGGCTGGTGCATTATTTCAGTCTTCTTGGTGCTGATAGACCAAAATTGTCACAAGCCGTTGAGAACAGGTCCATACTGTACTGCATGTCTGACTGCAATACAACATAGAGTACACAGTCATCAGTGAAGAAAAGATCACGGACAGTGTCCACTTCAACCATGGTTTTGGCTTTGAGCCTCCTCAGATTGAACAACGCGTCATCGGTGCAGTATCTGACACCAACACCTACAGCGCCATCACAGAATGCATCCGTGAACATAGCTGAGAACATTAGGTTCAGGAGAGTTGGGGCCAGCACACATCCTTGTTTGACTCTGTTGGTGACGTGAAATGGCTTGGATGAATCACTGCTGTCCTGGACATGAGTCGCAAACCTGTAAATTTCCTTTGTGCTTGTAGAGATGGATGATGGAAGCATCTTTGAGGTCCTGGGGTGAGCCTTTCTGATCCCACATGATAGCGAAGAGCTCGGTCAGTTTTCAACCAGATAAATGCCACCCATTTTATAGATCTCTGCTGGTACTGAGTCAGTACCGGCAGTTTTGCCACTGGAGAGCCAGCTGATGGCTTTCTGAGTTTCAAGCAGGTTGGGAAGCTTGGCAAGGGACTCGTTGACTTCAACCTGGGACAGATGCTTTATTGGTTCATCGATTATTGATGAAGATCGGTTGATGATGCTGCTGAAGTGTTCTGTCCAGCGATCGAGTATCTTCTCTTTCTCTGTAACCGTGTGGTCCCGTCTGCACTCAGGAGTGGGGTTGATCTTGACTGTGCTGGACCATAGATTTCCTTTAGCACACTGTAGAAGTTTTTCGTGTCGTGTCTGTCATCATACGATTAGATCTCATCGGCCTTTCTACTCAGCCAGGAGTCTTGCATCTCACAAAGCTAGCACTGCACAGTATGTCAGACGTTGCTGAGTGCAGATTTCTTGGAGGTGGATTTTGGGTCGTTGGTATATGCTCTGTGGAGGCGATGTTTTTAAAGGTCACTCTGGAGATGAGTCAACCTGCCAGGGACTTAATCATGAAGAGTGCAAACAACAAGAAAGAGCCCATCGAGGTATTCTGCACCAAAAACGACTCAAACAGGGGGAGGGAGAGAACTGTGACCACAAAGAAGCTGTTTGTGTGATTGGACAGACGTCCACATGTGACCAGGGTCAGTATTCATTAAGTCGATCAAATGTTGGAGACTTACTGCATTGGCTCCTACACCACTCCTTTCATCACATTTTGTAATATTCCGGCCTTGAAACTTTATGGAGGCTACAAATGTGCTATGAGAAGAACAGAAATGCAAAACTGGTCCGTGCCAAAAACGTCAAGATGCATAACTATTGTGCACTCATTAATTATCGGCTGTTGCTATTCGTCTAGGTACGGACCTAATATTAACCAGCTATTCTTCTGGCACTGCTAAAATGTACGGCACAATATAAAAAATAAACGGAAATAATTGGAAATATGGGGAAATAGCTGGACAGTGGTGTTTACATGCCCGAAAGAATAGACATTTCTTTATTTATAATGTGTAGATATATTTCTGCAGACACAGGGAATGGTGTCTTTTTGTTGAAGTTGGAATATATTGGATGTGCTGGGTATGACAACACACCAATAGAATAACAAAACATGGACAATCATTGCAAAATGGATTAGCAAAGTAAAGGTTTTTTTATGATGCAAGATTATTAAATAAAATTACTTGGCAGAAATATGCGTAAATACGTGTTGCATCGAAGTCGAAGAAATGCCAACAAAAGTGGTACTAAGCGGACATTGATGTAAATGAGTCACTTTGTCAATTATTAGACCGATTAATGCTACTTTATCCCTAATTAACAATGATAAAAATAGCAGATGCTATTCACAAAACTTCAAAAGCACTTGTTGTGCTTCGCAAATGCGATACTCAGTGGCACTGGCATTCATTTCTATCTGCATGACAATTGTTCTGGCCCAGACGATGAGGCAGGCTATTTTTAAAATGGTTGTAAAAAGATGCTCAATGATGCTACAGTGGCATCGCAGTTTCTGGATCAGTAACAGGCACATGCTAAAGATGCTCAATGATGCCACAGTGGCATCGCAGTTTCTGGATCAGTAACAGGCACATGCTAAAGATGCTCAATGATGCCACAGGGGCATCATGCAGTTTCTGGATCAGTAACAGGCACATGCTAAAGATGCTCAATGATGCCACAGTGGCATCATGCAGTTTCTGGATCAGTAACAGGCACATGCTAAAGATGCTCAATGATGCCACAGTGGCATCATGCAGATTCTGGATCAGTAACAGGCACATGCTAAAGATGCTCAATGATGCCACAGTGGCATCATGCAGTTTCTGGATCAGTAACAGGCACATGCTAAAGATGCTCAATGATGCCACAGTGGCATCGCAGTTTCTGGATCAGTAACAGGCACATGCTAAAGTACCAGAAACCACAACAAAAAAAAACTTCATATGTACCCTACTTCCAGGTTGAGCTCTATTTTGTACAGCTGGCAATCGGACTATAACATTTATGTACACAATTCAGGCTCGTCCTCTGGGTTTTGAACAGGTGGTTTGGGCATACACAATCTCCATTGGATTTCTTGGATGATTTCTGATAAATGTAGCTGTTAAAACATATTCTCTCAAAAATGGGGGTTTGTGTTAAAACTCCCTGACCCCCCGAGGATGGTTAAATATATAATTAACAACTATTATATGCATAGAGAAAGACACGGAACTCAGTGGGACAAATCTACTAACCGCAATGAAGAACCAAATCCATTGGAAGGAAATCATCACGTCACCACATTAAGTGGATGACATAAGTAAATTAGATGCATTTGGATTGGGGATTTTGTCTATGGTGATTTTATCCAGGGGGTATTGTCCAGAGGTATACTGGTGGGGGATTTTGTCCAGGGGGATTAACAAATTTAATTCACTTACCAACCATAGGAGCAGCACCAGTAGTAGTAACAAAATAAATCCTCCAACAATTGCGAGAACAAGAATCCAGATCTTTAGTTTGCCTTTCTGCGGTGGGATGTCCAGGGCTGCAACTGTGGTGTCCACCTGGTGGTAAACCACGAGTTACAGCAATTAGAGAGCTGCACGACATCTGCGTGATAATTGTGTCATCAGAAAGGCAAAATCCACACATAACAGTACATTGTGTGTGTGCGTGCATTCGTGCGTGCGTGCATGCGTGCGTCTATTAAACTGACTGTGCAGCACATACTACTGTTCGTGCATTACAGAGTTTAACATCAACAAACTCAATTTGTGATGGGCTCAGTAAACCGAGTACAGAATTCTAAACAAGTGTGTGTGTGTGTGTGTGTGTGTGTGTGTGTGTTTGTGTGTGTTTGTGTGTGTGCAGTGTGCACGCGCTTGTGTATATGTGTGTGTGCATGTACATATTACCACCCTCATAAAGATAAATTGTACAAGTTGTAATGAATAAACAATGTTTACATCACCTGATACGAGTCGACTGAGTAGTGTCGAGACTTGACTGTGTATGGCACATCAGTGACCTCAGCCACTGCCTGGGACGACACGACCAGGACACTGTACTCAGACTGCATCTACAGCAGAACACACTTTGTCATGTGACAAGGTCATGTGACTGAATACAAAATTGCAGGTTCCAATTTGTGACTGAAACATGATTAACTGGTATCAGCTTTCATGATTTGTCTTAAATTAATCAGTCACATTCTGGTAAAATTTCACACAAAAAAAAACAATTAATCCATCTTCAGTGGACTTACCATAAGGAACATGTTCGCACTTGGTCAAACTGTTCCATATATCCAGTGTTCCTTATAATCCATGTGTACATAACACAATGCAGGCCAGAAAGGAGATTTCAAAGTTGTTCCTTTTAAGCAGAGTTCCTTACTTAGGAAGTCCATATAACAAGAACCCACTGTATGTTTTTTCCTTCTATTTACAGCAATGCCCATTGTTCCCTCCCCTGCCACCTCCCCACACGTTCCCCTTCTTGGGATACTCACCGATATTACAGTTTTAATCCATATCCGAGATCGCACTTGGATAAGCACACTGTCATCCTTGGCCATGGATCCAGATTGACACTGGATCACAGCACATCCTTGAGCATCCTCACTGCAGGTCTATGGAGGAACACAATTCACAATAATAATATGAACACTTCCATTACACATAAATCCTTGGAAACCCACTGGGTGGCTAAGGAGGGCAAGCACTGGGTGGCTAAGGAGGGCAAGCACTGGGTGGCTAAGGAGGGCAAGCACTGGGTGGCTAAGGAGGGCAAGCACTAGGTGGCTAAGGAGTGCAAGCACTGGGTGGCTAAGGAGGGCAAGCACTGGGTGGCTAAGAAGGGTAAGCACTGGGTGGCTAAGGAGTACAAGCACTAGGTGGCTAAGAAGGGCAAGCACTAGGTGGCTAAGGATGGCAAGCACTAGGTGGCTAAGGAGGGCAAGCACTAGGTGGCTAAGGAGTGCAAGCACTAGGTGGCTAAGGAGGGCAAGCACTAGGTGGCTAAGGAGGACAAGCACTAGGTGGCTAAGGAGTACAAGCACTAGGTGGCTAAGGAGGACAAGCACTAGGTGGCTAAGGAGGACAAGCACTAGGTGGCTAAGGAGGGCAAGCACTAGGTGGCTAAGGATGGCAAGCACTAGGTGGCTAAGGAGGACAAACACTAGGTGGCTAAGGAGTGCAAGCACTAGGTGGCTAAGGAGGGCAAGCACTAGGTGGCTAAGGAGGGCAAGCACTAGGTGGCTAAGGAGTGCAAGCACTAGGTGGCTAAGGAAGACAAGCACTAGGTGGCTAAGGAGGGCAAGCACTAGGTGGCTAAGGATGGCAAGCACTAGGTGGCTAAGGAGTGCAAGCACTAGGTGGCTAAGGAGGACAAGCACTAGGTGGCTAAGGAGGGCAAGCACTAGGTGGCTAAGGAGGGCAAGCACTAGGTGGCTAAGGAGGGCAAGCACTAGGTGGCTAAGGATGGCAAGCACTAGGTGGCTAAGGAGGGCAAGCACTAGGTGGCTAAGGAGGGCAAGCACTAGGTGGCTAAGGAGGACAAGCACTAGGTGGCTAAGGAGTGCAAGCACTAGGTGGCTAAGGAGGGCAAGCACTAGGTGGCTAAGGAGGGCAAGCACTAGGTGGCTAAGGAGGGCAAGCACTGGGTGGCTAAGGAGGACAAGCACTAGGTGGCTAAGGAGGACAAGCACTAGGTGGCTAAGGAGGGCAAGCACTAGGTGGCTAAGGATGGCAAGCACTAGGTGGCTAAGGAGGACAAGCACTAGGTGGCTAAGGATGGCAAGCACTAGGTGGCTAAGGAAGACAAGCACTAGGTGGCTAAGGAGGGCAAGCACTAGGTGGCTAAGGAGGACAAGCACTAGGTGGCTAAGGATGGCAAGCACTAGGTGGCTAAGGAGGGCAAGCACTAGGTGGCTAAGGAGGGCAAGCACTAGGTGGCTAAGGAGGGCAAGCACTAGGTGGCTAAGGAGTGCAAGCACTAGGTGGCTAAGGAGGGCAAGCACTAGGTGGCTAAGGAGGGCAAGCACTAGGTGGCTAAGGAGTGCAAGCACTAGGTGGCTAAGGAGGGAAAGCACTAGGTGGCTAAGGAGGGCAAGCACTAGGTGGCTAAGGAAGGTAAACACTAGGTGGCTAAGGAGTGCAAGCACTAGGTGGCTAAGGAGGGCAAGCACTAGGTGGCTAAGGAGGGCAAGCACTAGGTGGCTAAGGAGGGCAATCACTGTGTGGCTAAGGAAGGTAAGCACTAGGTGGCTTCACCCCTTGGCAGACCTGTTACTTTACACTTCATCTGCTGGCAGACTTGCTACATTACACTTCATCCCCTGGCAGACATGTTACGTTACACTTCATCCCTTGGCAAACCTGTTACTTTACACTTCATCCCCATGACGTGCCTGTTACTTTACACTTCATCCCCTGGCAGACCTGTTACGTTACATTTCATCCCCATAGCAGATCTGTTACTTTATACTTCATCCCCATGGCAGGCCTGTTACGTTACACTTCATCCTGTGACAGTCCTGTTACTTTACACTTCATCCCCTGACAGACCTGTTACTTTACACCTCATCCCCAATGCAGGCATGTGACGTTACACTTCATCCTGTGACAGTCCTGTTACTTTACACTTCATCCCATGTTATGTTACAGTCCTGTTACTTTACACTTCATCCCCTGGCAGACCTGTTACTTTACACTTCATCCCCTGGCAGACCTGTTACTTATAACACCAATTTTACTTCTGTGGTAAGCATTCAGCCATGTTGTAATTACAGTGCAAAGACTATTTGTATTTGTGTGTAGCAGCCAGCCAGCCTGCCAGCCAGCCAGCCTGCCAGCCAGCCAGCCTGCTGACTGTGGCACTTTTCAATGCTGCGTGCCATCCAGCTTTTTATAACCCAATCGAGTTCAAATCTTGACCAGAACAAGACAATACTATGTGCTGTCGCCATTTGTTAGTGTGATCACATTGCTAAGCACACAGCGTGAAAAAGTTTGTAATATTTCGGGTGTTGGTTTTATATAATTTTGAATTGAAACAAAAACATTCCAGTTATAATTCACAACTCACATTGATAGCCATCTTGAAAGTACATATTTGTGTGTTTTCACGCACATTGACAAAAATGTGCACAATAGTGAAAAGGAACCGTCAAGAATTTGGATAACTGCTTAAGTGGAACAAAACTAACAAACATGGCTACATTTGCTTCTCTGGGTTGATGGTAACAACATGGTGAAGTTGATGTTTGTTTTTTTGTTCAATATTCCCTAAAGTTCGCCTTATGGTTTTAAAATCAAATAATTGTACAGCCATTCTAACAGCTTAATTCATTCACACATTCAACAGTTGTTGGGATATACTCTTTTTGCTGCAAGCTACACATGACTTAAAGCATAACTGGTGACCATCTTGAGGTAAACCAGTTGTCAAAACATTTTGCCCATATGAAACTTTGCAATGCCCGTATGAACTGAACCTTAAAAAACTTGGTGTCTTACATATATATGACACACACAGACTATTTCAAGACATATCCACTGTGCACAGAAAAATTTGTAATGACCTTAGTTCACTGGTTAATCTTCACGAAATGTTTTAACACAAACTGATCAGTGACATCCGTTGTAGCATTTTGAGGAGCAGTCAACTGTTCTAGTATCTATTGATTTTAACATGTGATGAATTATAAGCTTACAGTCGAAAATTACAACCATGTACAGTGTATACCTAAAGGCCTTTGGGTATAATTATTACTAAATTTTAGTATTTACTGTAATACTAAAAAATACACATATTAAAGCTGCCTCCCCAAACCATTGAGCCCATTGACAATCAGGTCCGTTGATGTTCAAATCTGTAGTGTATGAATAGTTTAAATAATAAAAACTGGTATGTCAGACAGGCTTCATAAAAGAATGTACACTTTCATTAATCACTGAAAGAATTAACTTTGACTGTTAGATCAGGCAACTTGCAAAAATATAAATAGTACGTAGAGGCGGACTATACAAAGCATCTGAAACAAGACGAGTGAAATAGTAAATATATTCTGTATTATGGCAGAATATAGTCATAAAGCTGTCAAAAAAACTCACGATTTGTTTGACTCCGTCCTCTCGCGTCTCCCGGCGGTGACGTTTCTTCTTCAACTTCTGAAAAGCGAGGTACATGCCTCTATCCACTGCCCTAGTCTCAACCTAAACAGAGCACATTCAGCTGATGAGCCCATGCACTATGTCATCATAAAATAAATGCAAAGAAACAGTCTTCACTGAAGCAGCATATGTCTAAAGAATACCATAAAAATTAGTTTCCATTATAATGTATCCAGTGAATATGTATACATAATTATTTATAATTGCACACATTAATGCAACACCCCAAAGTGCCAGTGGTGAGCAGAATGAAAGCAACAACACCTAGTGACCAGTTTCGAAGATAAAACACAAAATTGTTTATTGGTACTTTCAGGTTATTGCATTGATGCGCACAATTATTTATTATGACGTCTACCAGACTATTGTCAAATAGACTCAAACCTGTCTTAAGCAACCACTCAATGGATGGTTGAAAAGTGGTCTCTAAATACAGGTTGTACATTTGGAGGAGTTGACTGTGGTTGTTAATAACAGATGATCTCTTAATGCAGGTGGTCGCTTGAGCAGGTTTGGTTGTATACCATGGTCCTTGAATTACTTCTACATACGTGTGGTTAGCAGTGTTCCCATGGAAACATAATTAATGGTTTTAACAACTCTGCACGTATGTTCCAAATATTTAAAAAATCAAATTGATATTTGTTGGCTGAAGGATATTTATAAGGCGTACATGCAGAAACACTGAGTGGTGCATGATAATATTATTGCTGCCTGATATCCTTCAGCCACATACATACTTACATAATACTTGACCACTCACCATTATATAATACTTAACCACTCACCGTTAAGTTGAAGGGGTTGACTACATTGGTGCTACACGTTCCTTGACCTCGAATGACCCGAGGCATTGTGGGCAGGTACAGCAGATTTTGACCATCATCCATGAGACTTGGCCAGTAAATGACCACACCGAGCGACTTCACAGAACTGGGTCCCAAATTTCTCACCTGTTAACAAAAACAGTAAATCATTTATGCAGGATAACAAAGCAAGTCCAACGTAGAGTGAAATAGGCCAAATTACTGACATTTAATTGAGTAAGCATGGGCTATCAATTATGCAAGCATCCACCATCAAAATGACATACATTATCACAGCAAACATGCTAACCCCCAAATGTTGTGTACAAGTAATATCTACAATTCACAGACTTATTATACCAGACTACCAAACATTGATAACGATGCAAGTACTAACTATATCACTACTGACTAGTATTTACCATTCACACTGTATCTGTGGGGGTCTCTCTGCCTATATCACTACTGACTAGTGTTTACCATTCACACTGTATCTGTGGGGGTCTCTCTGCTATATCACTACTGACTATTGTTTACCATTCACAATGTATCTGTGGGGGTCTCTCTGCCTATATCACTACTGACTAGTGTTTACCATTCACACTGTATCTGTGGGGGTCTCTCTGCCTATATCACTACTGACTAGTGTTTACCATTCACACTGTATCTGTGGGGGTCTCTCTGCCTATATCACTACTGACTAGTGTTTACCATTCACACTGTATCTGTGGGGGTCTCTCTGCCTATATCACTACTGACTAGTGTTTACCATTCACACTGTATCTGTGGGGGTCTCTCTGCCTATATCACTACTGACTAGTGTTTACCATTCACACTGTATCTGTGGGGATCTCTGTGCCTATATCACTACTGACTAGTGTTTACCATTCACACTGTATCTTTGGGGGTCCCTCTGCCTATATCACTACTGACTAGTGTTTACCATTCACACTGTATCTGTGGGGGTCTCTCTGCCTATATCACTACTGACTAGTGTTTACCATTCACACTGTATCTGTGGGGGTCTCTCTGCCTATATCACTACTGACTAGTGTTTACCATTCACACTGTATCTGTGGGGGTCTCTCTGCCTATATCACTACTGACTAGTGTTTACCATTCACACTGTATATGTGGGGTCTCTCTGCCTATATCACTACTGACTAGTGTTTACCATTCACACTGTATATGTGGGGGTCTCTCTGCCTATATCACTACTGACTAGTATTTACCATTCACACTGTATCTGTGGGGGTCTCTCTGCCTATATCACTACTGACTAGTGTTTACCATTCACACTGTATATGTGGGGGTGTCTCCGCATATAAATTCATTAATAATACAGCACTTTAATGCAATATCATCCATTCTTTTTGGGGGGTGGTCCACCGCCCCACTGCAGAAATAAAAGATGAAATAAGATAAACTGACCTGGGACTGGACACCAATCTGTTTTACAACTGGAGGAATTGATCGTTATCTATCAACTGGACATAGTTAAATTATATAAAAAGATGATAAATTGGACAAAATTGGCAAGTTTGAGAGCGATTCAAAGCATGCTGACTGAAGCGCCACCTAGCAGTAGAAACAACAGACCAGATGGTGTGAAGAACTTTTTGCCTTGATTGTGTAATATTTCCACGTTTGTTTACATTTTAATCATAAATAAATATAATATGTGGGAGAGATGTGGGGTGGGCAGTAATACAAACAGGTGGGGGGGTTAACCCCAAATATTCAGGAATTGGGGTGGGCAATAATGAGGTAAAATACGATAAATATTGATCTCATTCTTGGAATTGAAAGATGATTTTTGTTTTTTACTTTTCACAAAACCATTTGCAAGGACTTTACAGTACACATACTACACATGCATGCACACAAGCATGCATGTATACTAGGCTGGTCCTTAAATGAAAGTAAAAAAATTGATAGTCCATTCTTTTACAATCTATAAAAAGCTAACCTGCCAAAATGTTATGGGAACTGATCGATGTTTAGGGGTCGCTATCAAAGGCTGACGTTCACAACCATAGGTGCCCATAATGCCCTATTCATGTTTCTATGACAGCGCACATATGAATCAAAGCAGCCTGCAGGATGAGTTCGAAAATATGCTGCCGACACCCACAACTGATCAGCTCCTTTCTCAGTTTCTCCTGTAGGAGGCGCCTGCACCATTTGTGTGTCCAGAGTTGGATACAGTCGTATTAAAACACATGGCCCTGAGACACTCTCACCATGTCTTCAAAGTTCCACGATTTGGTTGATGTCAATACTGCTGTCACAATCTTGTCACCTGTTCCTCTGCCCAAATAGAGCATTCCTAAAAGTTGATCTTCTTCTCCTTGGGGAACTAGGATAGGCAGCCATTCTACGGTCTCTTTTCCTGTTATTTGTGGAAGAAATTTACCATCCCAGTGGACAATTAGTGGAGCACTGGACTTAATGAATCTTTTAGTGTTTCTACCGTCTCAACTCCACGTTGTGTACATTGTCTCTTGATGGAACTTCAAGTAATAGTGAATGCAGTAACACCGTGGCCGAATGTAGTGGCAGCTGTAGCCAGCAGTAACACCGTGGCCGAATGTAGTGGCAGCTGTAGCCAGCAGTAACACCATGGTTGAATGTAGTGGCAGCTGTATCTAGCACTAACACCATGGCCGAATGTAGTGGCAGCTGTAGCCAGCAGTAACACCATGGCCGAATGTAGTGGCAGCTGTAGCCAGCAGTCACACCGTGGCCGAATGTAGTGGCAGCTGTAGTCAGCAGTAATACCATAGTTGAATGTAGGAGCAGCTGTATCCAGCAGTAACACCATGGCTGAATGTAGGGGCAGCTGTAGCCAGCAGTAACACCGTGGCCGAATGTAGTGGCAGCTGTAGTCAGCAGTAACACCATGGTTGAATGTAGTGGCAGCTGTAGCCAGCAGTAACACCATGGCCGAATGTAGTGGCAGCTGTAGCCAGCAGTAACACCATGGCCGAATGTAGGGGCAGCTGTAGCCAGCAGTAACACCGTGGCCGAATGTAGTGGCAGCTGTAGTCAGCAGTAACACCATGGTTGAATGTAGGAGCAGCTGTATCCAGCAGTAACACCATGGCTGAATGTAGGGGCAGCTGTAGCCAGCAGTAACACCATGGCCGAATGTAGGGGCAGCTGTAGCCAGCAGTAACACCGTGGCCGAATGTAGTGGCAGCTGTAGCCAGCAGTAACACCATGGCCGAATGTAGTGGCAGCTGTAGCCAGCAGTAACACTGTGGCCGAATGTAGTGGCAGCTGTAGCCAGCAGTAACACCATGGTTGAATGTAGGAGCAGCTGTATCCAGCAGTAACACCATGGCCGAATGTAGTGGCAGCTGTAGCCAACAGTAACACCATGGCTGAATGTAGGGGCAGCTGTAGCCAGCAGTAACACCATGGCCGAATGTAGGGGCAGCTGTAGCCAGCAGTAACACCATGGCCGAATGTAGTGGCAGCTGTAGCCAGCAGTAACACCATGGCCGAATGTAGGGGCAGCTGTAGCCAGCAGTAACACTGTGGCCGAATGTAGTGGCAGCTGTAGCCAGCAGTAACACCATGGCCGAATGTAGTGGCAGTTGTAGCCAGCAGTAACACCGTGGCCGAATGTAGTGGCAGTTGTAGCCAGCAGTAACACCATGGCCGAATGTAGTGGCAGTTGTAGCCAGCAGTAACACCATGGCCGAATGTATGGGCAGCTGTAGCCAGCAGTAAGGTAGCCATTCAGTCGCTTACTTTTGTAGGTCCAACGCTGTAGCGAGATTGGGATTTAATACATTCTAGCATGCTCTCTTACGAGTGGTCGAGTAAATATCAGAAGTGGATGGTCCAGAATTTGACAAAATGAGAACTGTTGCTTCATTATCTCGCTCACGCCACGCTTTCTCACTCATTTGATGATGCCATTCATCTTTTTGTCGTTTTGTCATATTTGCTTCCTTTTTGACTAAAGGATGGCATCAAATCATAAAAAAAATAAAGATGGCTACCAGCCACATGACAATGATCATGTGACACATAAAAATGACAACAAGCCATGTGCCAAGACAATGTGACAGTAGTCACACAATCTCATGACAATTTTTACTGAAACGTTTTGATTAATATGCGTGGTATCGAAGAAACATGCACAGCTTATCATGGGTGGCCGTGGGAGCCAACTTCAACATTTGGTAGCGACCTCTAAATATAATTTTATTGCATTGAAATTTGGCCACGATACGTTTTTCCGATTGATGTAACAATATGATAGGGGATCCCAACAGAAATTCAAAACTTCAAAAATAAGGACCACCCTAATACACATATTAGTATAGTATAAACATTAATTTTTGGTTGGTTTTAGATGAAGATATATCAAATCTTAGGTAAGAAAAAATTAAAAAGAACAAATTAAACTATACTTCACAGATAACGCTGAAGCAACAGTGACCAATGTTTGTGATCTGTTCTCTAAAACTGCACACAGATTTTACAAGCCAATTTTTTAAATATGGAAATTTCAAAACACTTCGAATCTGATATTTTTTAATGTAAAGGACAATCATAAAATTATGCACCATAATTTAGCAGCCAAAAAGGTAAACAATATTAACAAATAACCATCTCCATAAAAATGAGCATCGTTTTAAGGGAACTTGCAATGATTTGCCTCAATTTTCGGAACTTTTGATCTCAACATACAACATAAATTAACAATGTTGTAATACATGTTTGAATCTTTATTGCTGTAGTCTGCTGAAGGTGAGGATTTGTTATTCATTCTTGTGATGCAAATCACTATGTGTCATAAAAATTGCATATTTCATTTCATCACCACATCATGTATTTCATAAAGTATTAAGAGATCTAGATAGTAACACATTTTGAATGCATAAGATTTTTAACAACCAAAATTTTATAAATACTAATACACTGTAAACGAAATAGTGTTGCAATGTCATAAAACAGGCCGTTCAATTAACCTACGAAAAATCATTAAAGGCTGAATCTGTTTTGCAACAGTGGCGCCACCTACTTCGTACAGGTGGATAACCTCTGACCCTACATCTTCCTCCGTTGTCATGGTCTCCACTAGACGGCTAGAGTTGTAGAGAATCTGTTCAGGCTTCGACACTCTATGTGATGGAAAGACATATTAAAGATCTCAATAATTACAAATTATCCTTTTTTGTCGGGTTTCTCTGATTATTATGTATTTTTCCTAAATATAAAAATAAATGTAAGAAAATTATATACATTGTACATAGTTTTGATCATAGGATTCTATATTAATATTCTGTGAAAAAGTTTGTTCCTTGTCTTGATCACTTGACCAGAAGGATTTAGTAAAATAAAAAAATTAAAAAGTAGGAGCATTTGCAAAAATTTTGTCACACTTTTCTTTCCTTAACAAACAGTTGTATGCAAAATTAAGTTTTCCTATTTTCTTTTGCCATAGCCATATCTAAGCATGTGACTGAACGAATCCTACAGAGAGCATACCCTGTAACCCGAATGTTGATCTTTGCCCTCACAGGTACGTCCACAGCTGCGTAGTTGTCGCTCAAATCGGTTTCATTCTCTGGGTTTGAACTGAAGCAAGAAGCCAAGTTGTAAGCAACATGGACCTGTGCTAAATCAACATTTCTTATTTAGCACAGAGAAACACAATAAATTATCTCCCCAGGATAGACAAGAGTAAATAAGAGAAAAATACAGGAGCTGAAGGAGGAGGTCGGTGTGAGAGGTAGTTTCTGAGGACGTGGAGCTGGCAAACATGGGCTGGACACACAGGGAACAGTTAACACAGAGAGCAGACGCACTCAGAGTGGAGGGAGACCGTGACTGAGATGGGAGGACTGCATGAAGAGAGATTTGGTAGGAGTGGGAGTGGAGAACGAGGGATGGGGAGTGGAGAACAAGGGATGGGGAGTGGAGAATGAGGGATGGGGAGTGGAAAACAACAGATGGGGGAGTGGAGAATGAGGGATGGGGAGTGGAGAACGAGGGATGGGGGAGTGGAGAACGAGGGATGAGGGAGTGGAGAACAACAGATGGGGGTGTGGAGAATGAGGGATGGGGAGTGGAGAACGAGGGATGAGGGAGTGGAGAACAACAGATGGGGGTGTGGAGAATGAGGGATGGGGAGTGGAGAACGAGGGATGGGGGAGTGGAGAACGAGGGATGGGGGAGTGGAGAACAAGGGATGGGGAGTGGAGAATGAGGGATGGGGGAGTGGAAAACAACAGATGGGGGAGTGGAGAATGAGGGATGGGGAGTGGGGAACGAGGGATGGAGAGTGGAGAACAACAGATGGGGTGCCATGAATGAGGGATGAGGAGTGGAGAATGAGGGATGGGGGAGTGGAGAACGAGGGATGGGGGAGTGGAGAACGAGGGATGGGGGAGTGGAGAACAACAGATGGGGGTGTGGAGAATGAGGGATGAGGAGTGGAGAACGAGGGATGGGGGAGTGGAGAACGAGGGATGGGAGAGTGGAGAAGGAAGGATGGGGAGTGGAGAACGAGGGATGGGGGAGTGGAGAACGAGGGATGAGGGAGTGGAGAACAACAGATGGGGGTGTGGAGAATGAGGGATGGGGAGTGGAGAACGAGGGATGGGGGAGTGGAGAACAAGGGATGGGGAGTGGAGAATGAGGGATGGGGGAGTGGAAAACAACAGATGGGGGAGTGGAGAATGAGGGATGGGGAGTGGAGAACGAGGGATGGGAGAGTGGAGAAGGAAGGATGGGGAGTGGAGAACGAGGGATGGGGGAGTGGAGAACGAGGGATGAGGGAGTGGAGAACAACAGATGGGGGTGTGGAGAATGAGGGATGGGGAGTGGAGAACGAGGGATGGGGGAGTGGAGAACGAGGGATGGGGGAGTGGAGAACAAGGGATGGGGAGTGGAGAATGAGGGATGGGGGAGTGGAAAACAACAGATGGGGGAGTGGAGAATGAGGGATGGGGAGTGGAGAACGAGGGATGGGGGAGTGGAGAACAACAGATGGGGGTGTCAAGAATGAGGGATGGGGAGTGGAGAACGAGGGATGGGGAGTGGAGAACAAGGGATGGGGAGTGGAGAATGAGGGATGGGGGAGTGAAAAACAACAGATGGGGAGTGGAGAATGAGGGATGGGGAGTGGAGAACGAGGGATGGGGGAGTGGAGAATGAGGGATGGGGGAGTGGAGAACAACAGATGGGGGTGTCAAGAATGAGGGATGAGGAGTGGAGAATGAGGGATGGGGGAGCGGAGAACGAGGGATGGGGGAGTGGAGAACGAGGGATGGGGAGTGGAGAACAACAGATGGGGGTGTGGAGAATGAGGGATGAGGAGTGGAGAACGAGGGATGGGGGAGTGGAGAACGAGGGATGGGAGAGTGGAGAAGGAAGGACGGGGAGTGGAGAACGAGGGATGGAGAGTGGAGAACGAGGGATGGGGGAAAATTCATTGTATGGCACCAGGAGTGCAAGCTGAGAACACAGCCTCCTGCCTTGTGTACCAGTGTTCGCTCTACATCTGCTGTATTGCAATGTGGAATGCGCTCAATCAACAAGCTGTCCAGAGAGCCACTGTCTCAGTCAACAAATCACTGTGAAGTCTCCAAGAATGTCTTCAACACTGCACTCCATACATCTGTTGTATACAGAAGACATTTTAGCTTACACCCTCTCAACTGATCCTACCTGTTGGCCCGTAGAAGGAACGTCATCAACTCTGTCATACCATTCACTTTAGCAGCTGATAACTTCAGAATGATATGTACCTGTGACAAAGGACACCTGGCAGTTAAACATGGCTCTGGCTTCTATTTGTAGACCACTAATGTATGTGTGCGTCCATGCGTAGTGCGTGCGTACATGCATGCGTGTGTGCATACCCTGCTGGTAGAATTGATCAAAGGTTACCGGGTATATATGTTTGTTTGTCAGATGAACAATTCAGAAGTTTCAAAATGACGTGCAGTTTATCATCGTGTGATAATTACGTCAAATACAATCACATTTTATCCTGGAGGTTGCATGACATCATCAAATAATTGTATTACTGAGATAATCAAGATTTAAATTTTTTAATGGAAGCTGGTGCATTTTCAGAGACTCATCCTCTTCGCTGCCACATTCACTGCTGCTGTCATCCTCGCTACTGACTGTATATTCTCCTTAGCTATGAACTATTTTGCAGAAATACAGATGGAAAGACCCTCCTGATTTACTTAACAAACTTAACTATCAGAAAATGCGACATAAATTTGACAAAGTAGCGCAATAATATGAAAAATGGAAATTTTCAGCGATATCATAATTTTGAAATGCAAATTTTTTTCTAATGGCTGGAGACACAACACACACACCACACACACACGCACACACACCACACACACCACACACACACGCACACACACACAGGTTTGGCATTAATATCTGTTTAATGTTTGGCATCATTGCAACGTTATCTTAATTAAGGTGATACTAAGTCGTTGCAGAAGTAAAAAGACACTTAATTAGCATAACGCAAACTCTACAATATAATTCAAGTGATCTGTGCACCACATTTCCAAAAGTTATTACAACGACACTGGGTGAAGTTAAAATTTTTTAGAAAAACTTTCTGGCAAAAAAGTCACTACATTTCATTAAAATCAAAGCAAGATGTTTAAGAATGAATAAACAACTGCGTAATAGTAAACTTAAATCCTCAGGAACCTGTGTAAATCCTCAGGAATCTGAGCTGAGAGACAGGCACAACAAACCATTAAGTATGATACCATAAACAGGGATGCACAAAAGCATGCAAACAGGGATGCACCAACAAGGATTGGAAATGTAAATTAAAAAAAGTCTTGAGGTTTTTGGCGAAAGATGGCTATAGTTTCACATGATTTCGTAGTGATGGGGAGTTTGTTCCAGGTGTTGGGTGCAGCTTCAGAGAAAGCACGCTTGCCCAGATTAAGCTTAGTTTTAGGAACAAAAAGTTGTTGTCAGGTAGAATATCTGAGCTGTCTAGGAATATTTGAAAGGTGCAAGAGACTAGCCAAGTAGGATGATTGTTGTGTAGATAGAGCACGATATGTAAGAGTGGACAGTGTAAAATTTATTCATTAGGTAACTGGAAGCCAATTTAAATGGTAGATTGACTAGTACACCACCTTGTGATACATACCAGAGCACCGGCAGGGAGCGGATTGCCGATGTCACAGACGACTGTGCTAATGTCTTCCTTGTCACTGTAGGAGCTGCACGTCACAGGAAGAGGCTGTGTACAGAACAACACACCAACTTCATATACTGATTGTCTATGTACAGTTTAGAAACATCTATTTAGTCATAAACACCACCATACAAATCACTTTTCGCCATAAAAAAATTGTGCATGCGTGCGTGCAGGAGACTGGCCAAGTGCATGTATGCATGCGTACGTGCATGCAGGCATGCATGCACATGGATGCATGTATGAACATGTATCTATGGTCAAGTCAGGAGACTTGTAACCTCTGAGATATACACACACACATTAGTTTGTCTTGATGGCGAAGGAAATCATACAATTACTTCAGATAAGACACCTGTGACCTATCACACCCCAGCATAAACCTACAACACTATCTGAGATCTATTCAGGTAGAAAGCGTATCTTTGACATAAGCAACCATGAAGGTGCCATAGTAATCGCTGCTATAGACACTGATTTTCTCTGCTGTCAAGTCTAATATCAGTTTGTTGGATTAAATGTAGGTTTCATACATGTCATACGCATTCCATAGAACAGTTCCACATTGTGACCAGATGTTCCACATTCCACGACGATATTTAATGTGGTCTGGGCATTTCCCCCATTTGCTATGGAAACCGAAGGTATAAATGTCACTGTGTAAGCCAAGATGGCATAACCTAGTATAACAATTAATTTCACTGCAAAATTAAAATGCTAAGTTCATGATTTGGTGATCAAGAAAATTTGTGTGTGTTATTGTATTAATGATCAAAATTATTAGTGATTAAAAAGCAAATGTCCTGCATTTTGGTGGGATTTGTTCTGTGAAAAATTCCATAGGGGTTAACGGTTGGAGGCGGCTGACTACTCTGAGAGCAGGAACAGCCAGGCTGCAAGAAAAGGGGAACACCACAGTTAACAAGGGAAGACTGCATTAAGATGTATGAAAAATATTAAGAGGTGGAAAATAAGAGCCAAGGCAGTACAGCAGTACAAGAACTAGTCAGTCTGACCCGTTATAAAGGCAACTATGGGGAGGGACATCATTCATTCATAACAAAATACTAGTGGGTATTCTACTATGTACATAACAAATAACACATGCAAGATATGTCAAACCTGATACACACGATACTGACCGACTTGACTTTGAACACGTTGATGTAGCTGACCCCCTCTGGCAGCTGCAACTTGATCAGGGACTCGAAGGCATCCTCTCCCAGATTCTTCACCTGAATAGCCAGTTTCATCTCCTGCGTCCGACCAATGATGTGAACCTTCGTCTTACTACACGGGGGGTAACAGTAAGATTAGACATTGATTAGTCAGTAAGATTAGTCAGTGAAATAATATGTCGGTTCATCTGTCTGTCCATCCAACCTTGCGTGCATCCTTCCATCAGTGTGTCAGTCCGTCCGTCCGTCCGTCCGTCCATCCGACCTTGCATGCGTCCTTCCATCAGTCTGTAAGTCTGTCCAACCATGCATGCATCCTTCCATCAGTCTGTCAGTCTATCCGACCATGCATGCATCCTTCCATCAGTCTGTCAGTCCGTCCGACCTTACATGCATCCTTCCATCAGTCTGTCAGACCTTACATGCATCCTTCCATCAGTCTGTCAGTCCGTCCGACCTTACATGCATCCTTCCATCAGTCTGTCAGACCTTGCATGCATCCTTTTATCAGTCTGTCCAACCTTGCATGCATCCTTCCATCAGTCTATACGACCTTGCATGCATCCTTCCATCAGTCTGTCCGACCTTGCATGCATCTTTCCATCAGTTGTCAGTCTATCCGACCATGCGTGCATCCTTCCATCAGTCTGTCCGTTATACTACAGGTTGTGTAAGATAAGTCATATCTTTGAAATAACACGTCCACCCACCTGCCAGCCAGTTTTGGTATCCAAATCCTCCCCCGATCAGTTTTTTCATTCCAAGAGTTTATTCCAGGTCACCTATTTTTTTCTATTTAATAAGACTTTCCCTGGGTGACCATCTTATAGAAAGTACCACACGAGTAGTCAGTCACACGACAAGGGTATCCACCTTCATGAATTCTAAGCATGATACAGATATTGTTGTTTTATAATATTTACATTTGTTCAGAATATTGCCATCTTTTGCTCACATATTTTGACCACTCATTTACAAAGAAATATTTTGTAAACATGATGATGATTGCTGGGCTAAAACAATAAATTTTAAAATGTAAAAACTACCTATTAGCAAAGATAGCCAGGTCTGGTATACAAAGATTGTCATCTCCGCAGTACTTCAGAATCTGACCCTGCAACAAAACAACACTGAGTGAACAATTGGGGGAGAACAGCAATTGTAACTGTAATATTGATACATGTGTTCAGCCAACTGGAACAGAAGACTAATTTTACAAACGAAATGCAAATTCAGACCTCAATTATTCAAACTAATCTGCAAAATGTTTTATTATGCGAGTTCATTCAAGCATTATTTTGTTAATGGATTTTTTATTTTGCTAATGAATCTTCAGTTTGACCTTTGATTATTAGATCTGGTAACTTGCGAAAGTTTGTACAGAATATAGAACTGTACCATTTTTGTCCATTTTTCGCAGTGTCGTCGTGGATACTGGATTGATTGTTCGTGAATTTACAGAATTTGTGGATCAACAACCAACTACGACACACCTTCACTGTGACTACATTTGGGACATCTAGAATCGGTGTCAGTCTCCGTGGTAACGGGAGTTCCTCTCGCAGGGAGTAGTTCAGCTGCACTCCAATAGGGGTAAGCTTGTCACGTATGTTGTCCTGGAACGTAATGAAAACTTCACGACTTGTTTCTAGTATATGTATGACAATGCAATTATGGGCCTTTACAGCCATCCAGTGCTAACCTACCACATGATATTCCATCTCATCCTACACGACCCTGTTCTTGTGCATCCACGATCTGCAGCTTTACATTAGTTTTTGTATTGCTGCACTACTGTAATTGTTACTTTTCACAGTCTCCCCTCAACTTTTCACCCTCCTCTGCCTTTCTCACAGTTCTCTTCATCTACAAGAAGCAACAACAACTGTGACTTAATCAAATCTCTGCTCACCATCAAGACACTGACTTGTTCTGTCTCACTTCATACAAGAAACTGATTAATGTGACTGACAAGAGTTCTTCCTCATCTGGCTTCTTACTATTCTCCCTGTACAGCTGAACTGTGTCCCAATCTTTTCCTTCAGGTCGTTCATCTTCCTTCTATCCATCCTCTTTGCTCCTGTAATTCTACAGTAGTTGTTCTCGCAAACATGTAACCCTCAAAATCTGCCCCAAACCTACCCTGACGTAGACCTTGCCATTGACACAGGTGCGAGCGCCTCGCTGCAGCTTGGCCCACACAGAAAGGGTAGTCGCCCTGTCCCTGTCGTCCAGGTAGAACACCCTCGCACTGAGGGTCTTCAATGAGTCCAGTCTCCACTGCAGTCTCAGTTCTACACAGACAATTACAAAGTTTGGGCTTCTATGGCACCTCGTTCGTGTTACATTTGTTCTATGGCACCTCGTTCGTGTTACATTTGTTCTATGGCACCTTGTTCGTGTTGCATTTGTTCTATGGCACCTCGTTCGTGTTGCATTTGTTCTATGGCACCTCGTTCGAGTTGCATTTGTTCTACGGCACCTCGTTCGTGTTCCATTTGTTCTACGGCACCTCGTTCGTGTTACATTTGTTCTATGGCACCTTGCTCGTGTTACATTTGTTCTATGGCACCTCGTTCGTGTTACATTTGTTCTACGGCACCTCGTTCATGTTACATTTGTTCTACGGCACCTCGTTCGTGTTACATTTGTTCTAAGGCACCTCGTTTGTGTTACATTTGTTCTATGGCACCTCATTCGTGTTACATCTGTTCTACGGCACCTCGTTCATGTTACATCTGTTCTATGGCACCTCGTTTGTGTTACATTTGTTCTATGGCACCTCATTCATGTTACATTTGTTCTATTGCACCTCGTTCGTGTTACATTTGTTCTATGGCACCTCGTTCGTGTTACATTTGTTCTATGGCACCTCGTTCGTGTTACATTTGTTTTATGGCACCTCGTTCGTGTTACATTTGTTCTATGGCACCTCGTTCGTGTTACATTTGTGGGTCATTTTGTGAGAAAGCCATTCAACACAATATTTCAAAGGCAAGGAATGTGCAATTTGAAATAAAAATAAGGAAGTTACATTAAGTTGTATGGGTTCTGGTTTTTATGACCATGCATTCAAGGATTCTAAAGATCTTTCAGAGAAGAGGCAATTATCTTTCAGTTAAGAAAACCAAAGAACTTTCAAGGAGCAGGCTTCACTGTCGGTTTCAAGGAAACTTACCTACATAATCTGGCACATTAAGTCCAGTGTAACTTAGACATGTAGACACGGAAAAACTGGAACAGAAAGCACTCAACTGTTAAAAAACATCACGAAATGGGTGTGAATGCATACGTGCCGACCCTGAACAGTGCACACCTGCAAAACTGCTAACAGAAATCCATAAGACACACAAATGAACCTATATGATTACCTATGTTGCAATGCTCAAAATGAGATCGACATGCAAACTGAGATATATTGATTGGATTTTGTGAGAATTTGGCACAGATGACTGCGCACAGCTATAATATTGGTAAGAATTGCTCTTCCTTTGGATTTGTTTTGAAGTGATGATTATGAACTGAACCATATGTGGGCCATACTAAATGTTATAAAAAAAGGCTTGTTTATGACCATACGGAATGTCTCCTATGCCCATAAAACCGTCAAATTTGAGAAAATGTATAAGTGTTGTGGGTAAGCCGTAAGAGTTGAAACTTCAGTCATAAGCAGGCTTGTTAACAAATGCAAATGCATTTGAATGTTGAGCATTTCAATGCACATTTCAATGCCTCCATAAAATTTTAAATGCATTTGCATGAGAATGCGTACCTGAAATATTAGCATTTGAATGCGACCCACAAACATTTTACTTGTGAAATGCACAACCAAACGCGCAATCAAATACATGCGTAATTCTTTGAAAAATTATTATTGTTAGATTCACTTTCACAAGTTCACAACATGCCACTGGAAAAATTGCTCTGTAGTGAGCAGTACCCTCAGCAGATTATGAAATTATTGTCTAACCTGTGAATCCACTTTCAAACATGCTCTTTGAAAAGTGCTCAGTAGGTCAACTGGTCAGTGCCTGAGCTGTTATTCATACAACATGAAAAGACCAACTGGTCTATAGGTTGATGGCTTCACAGATTACAAACATATTAAACAATGCAGACAAAATACTCCCTTGTGTTGTGTTGGCACTGTTCCAGTGAGTTGGAGTGGCAGCTCATTGGGGGAGTAAACATTAGCAATGCCAGCCCTGAATATTTACAGCCAGAGAGAGTGATTAGTGGTAGCTTTAATTATCCCCATGGTTATCTTCCCAGTGACCCCACCAGTAGACAGTCTATTTCCACCCCCTCTGCAGGCCTGGAACTGTGTGACTCAGTGTATGACTCTACCTACATGTTAATGTAGTGGTACTTAGTTAGTGGTTACAATAATGTACTACTGTATTTATTAAATAAATTAATAATGTGTTTGTATACATTACATATTTGTTGCTGCAAATAAAACAAATTGTTAATATAAAGCCAAAACATTTATAATTAATTCAAATGCAAACTTGTAACCAAAACATCTGCGTTTGAATGCGACCCCAAACCATTTGCATGCATTCCTGAAAAATGGCATTTGCATTCGCATTTGACTCAAGTGAAACATTTGCATTGAAATGCATTGACATGCATTTGTTAACAAGCCTGGTCATAAGCTCCAAGATATTACTGATTAACTTTTATTGGGTTAATTTTTCTTTTTCACACAAACTCATGTATTATATTTCGTCATACCATAATACAGGAGTGCTGTCATTGAGAGAGCATCGTTTCTCATCGAGGTTGATGATGTCTGGCTGCAGTTCAACTTCTGCACTCATCTGAATGATAGGTCGTGACCTGAAATAAACACATTTGATTAAATCTTGTACTGATTTACGAGTTTAACTACATACAATATATGTATCCGCTAATTTGAGTATACAAAAATTAATTAAATCTGTTGATTTATCCAAAATCTTTACATTAGTAATGTGCTTTAATGAAGAGAAACAATGTCAAGGTGAAGACATGTATTGGTCATGTGATGCCAGGGATGTCGGTGATGTGATGTTAGGGATGTCAGTCAGCATTGGTCATGTGACGTGCTCACAGAGATGTCAATCAGCATTAGTCATGTGACGTGCTCACAGAGATGTCAATCGGCTGACAGAGGCCGAGTGAGTTGGCCAAAATATTCAGACCGAATACAACAGTTGTCTTATACTTGATAAATGTTGTCATCAATTAAACAGCCAGTACTTGCTTAGTGAAATAAAACTTCAAAAGAAATAAGTGAAGAACTCACCTAAGGAGCACGGCACTGTTTGCCTCATAGGCCCCAACCAGGATGTCTGTAAGAAATATAACATCCACTGTTGTAAACACACATAATTACATTTACAACTAATCAAACAAGGTACCACTACCATTAGACAGTAAAGACAGCTAAACAGTCCAGAATTCTTAGGGAAAACACAGATAATGAAACTAAGTTTGCTAAGAAACCAACTTTTAGTAATTTTCTGTCCTCTGGTAGTTGTCAATGTGCTGGACTTCATGTGTTGCCCAGTAGTAGGAAGTGTACCTATTCCATCAAATAAACCATGACCACTGACCAGGGTATCCGTTTCTGTCCATGTCCAGGCCACTGGACAATGAATATCCAAAGGTAGACAGATGACCACCAATGTCCGCAGCGTAGACAACTTGTGATGCAGCTACTTGCACGCCCTCTGGTGAGCCATGGTAGATGTAAACTGCCCCGTGACCATCTGCCCCATCATAGGGGGCGCCAACAGCCAGGTCTGTGAAACAACCAAAGCTACATAACCCCTGATCATTTGTAAATAGTGGATATTTGTTGATATTTATCATCTATTTTAAATGTCCTTCCTCCACTTGATTTATTTCACTCGTCTCATTTCAGATTCATTTCACACAAAAATCTAACCTATTTAATACTGACTACAGCTCGTTTGTGCAAATGTGAACAAACTATTAAATTACTTTTGACCAGATATGGCTAAAATTTGGCAAAAAAGACAAAAGTGGTCTTGCTGTAAATATTATGACAAGATTATTCACACTTTCACAAGTTTCCCGATCTAATTATCAAAGTCAAGTCTTTCGATGATTTTAACTCTTTCATTAAACCGGGCTGCATTATTACGATTATTCACACATTACAGTTTACAATGAACCTGATTCACGTTGGGCTAAATCAGTTGAGGGGGAAATTTTAATTCATTTTCTGATACCAAATGGGCAAAACTCCTTATCATCTTGCATATTGGTTGTAGATTTGTGATTATTTCATTGATGCGATTGTTCACAAAGCAAATTATATTTTGTTCGTCTGGATAAATGTGTTCATGGTCAAATGTGCAAGCATCCATTGACATATAGAGCACAAAAGAATTTTATTTTAATTTAAAGATAAACACCCGGGTAAATTTTAATGGGAAACCATTTTAAAAATCCACACCACTGTAATTACTTTGAACCAATAAATATTAAAACTGCTAAGATGCATAATACTTAAATATTGGTTAATTAAACACTTGGTTTCTCTACATATCAAACATGTCTACATTAGTCTTGCTAGTGATCAAGTCATCTGATCAAGATGTTACCTGGTGTTCAGAAGAATAGAAACAGAAGCGAAGAAGAAGTTCTCACCTTTGTATCGGTCATTGTTTATGTCTCCTATTGCAGACACAGCGAGGCCGAAGCGCGCGCGAGACGTCCTCTTCCCCCGTAGAGCTGTGCGTGTGTCATGTGGAAACGTTTGCTGCATGATCAATGAACAAGTCATCAGAGGATTAACTGGGAAGTTTATAAGGGAAGGGAGAATGACCAGCAGGACAGGGGAAGTCAAGGGGAACAGTGGGTGGGGAGAATGATCAGAGGGACAGGGGAAGTCAAGGGGAACACTGGGTGGGGAGAATGGCCAGAGGGACAGGGAAGTCAAGGGGGAACACTGGGTGGGGAGAATGACCAGAGGGACAGGGGAAGTCAAGGGGGAACACTAGGTGGGGAGAGTGACCAGCTGGACAGGGGAAGTCAAAGGGGAACACTGGGTGGGGAGAATGACTTGCGGGACAGGGGAAGTCAAGGGGGAACACTGGGTGGGGAGAATGACCAGTGGGACAGGGGAAGCGGGAACACTGGGTGGGGAGAATGACCAGCGGGACCGGGGAAGTCAAGGGGGAACACTGGGTGGGGAAAATGACTAGCGGGACAGGGGAACACTGGGTAGGGAAAATGACTAGCGGGACAGGGGAAGGGGGAACACTGGGTGGGGAAAATGACTAGCGGGACAGGGGAAGGGGGAACACTGGGTGGGGAGAATGACTAGCAGGACGGGGAAGGGGGAACACTGGGTTGGGAGAATGACTAGCGGGACAGGGGAAGGAGGAACACTGGGTGGGGAGAATGACTAGCGGGACAGGGGAAGGAGGAACACTGGGTGGGGAGAATGACTAGTAGGACAGGGGAAGGGGGAACACTGGTCTTGGACTCATGCACTACCGTGAAAATTTAAGCCTGACTAGTCATAATAATACCTGATAATTGTTTTTTAAATTATTTAGTAGGCATAGCAAGTTCTAGTATAGAGCAGTATCCAGTACATACGAACTTCTCTGGGAAGCATTAATTTTACATAAATTTTTAAAAGGGGCAAGAACAAGTTTTAAAAGTTATATTACTTGTCCTATTTCGGATAAAAAGAGATAATACTAAATGAATATAGTATACAATCGTATGTATGTGTCAGACTATGTTCTAACTCAAGTACATAACAGGCCAAATTTGAATTACATTCCAGCCCATCAGAATTTTATATTCAATTTAACATAGGTCAGTAATAATGCCATAATACGAGTGATTTGTTTTCGCCATAAATAGTTAAGCATTAAATACATAGCTACTATATATGCTAACTGTATATTTTTTCCTATGCCACTTACTTCTGTATTCTGATAGTGTACATAGACTGCGCCTGATTCATACACCTCAGTGGTCGTGTAGTCCGAGTGGAAGGGGGCGCCCACTGCCACGTCGTCCAGACTGAAACCACAGGGTGTGAATTACAACACCCCAATCCCAGTCACCAAAGCCAATCTAATTAAATTCAATAAAAATTCAAGTACAATTACATAACTTTATGACTGCATTATCTTTTTTGCATTTTGCAAAGCTGTTAGTAACAAGATGACATAAAAGCAACTAAAACGTGTCACCATAATGACAATCACGTCAACTTTAAAATGTTGTCATTAATTATTTTAATTATCCGCAAAGCAGTTTATACCTGAGGATTACTACTTTTTAATATAACCACACTACTGGGTAAGACTTCTGCTTTCTGTTGTTGACAGGGTCTACTTTCAAAACCAAGTCAATAAGGACAACATTACTTTTGGTGAACCCCTCGATATAACGAACAGTTTCTTACAATGTTTCACTTTATAAATGAGTCAACTAAAACATGTCATCTCTATGATACTCACCTGTCACCATTAAAATCATCAACAGCTATTGAGTAACCAAAATACTCGCCAATCTGAAAGAAATATGATATTTTAAAGGGACTGTAAAATAATTTTCATTGGTTAACTGCTATGGAACTATTTGGGGGTTTTGTGTAATTAAAATGTCCCAGTTCTCTTAATATTTTCTCAAAGTACATCTAAATTAACAAAGGTATACTTCATGTTTTAATCTTTATTGCTGTAGTGTATCTGCCACCATTAATTGTACAAAGTGGGAATTTCATAAACCAATAAATTAACTGATGAAAATTATCCTTTATATTTCACCTCTAAAGGCCGGTCTGCCAATAATTCTCACAAAGCGATTTCTATATAATTATGTAGTAAAGCTGACATATCTGATTTAATCACCAAATCATATATTTTTTAATATGAAGTTATATGCCTAGCCAAACATAAGAGTTTCTAAAAACAGGTAACTATAATTATTATTAGATATAATGATAAATGTCATCAAGATGAAAAAGCTACAAGATATGTTACAATCCTTAAATCAGCCTCCTGTTTGGTACGGTCACATAATAAATATACAGTATCATAAAACAGGAAAATTAAACAAATTATGTGTAATAAGGAATTATCAAAGCAGAAAGTGAACAGACTTTTTTGTAACATATATCAATGTGCCTTTCAATATACAAGTCATTGTTGTACTACAAACAATAAAACTAATCAAAATATACAAGTCATTGTTGTACTACAAACAATAAAACTAATCACGATATACAAGTCATTGTTGTACTACAAACAATAAAACTAATCACGATATACAAGTCATTGTTGTACTACAAACAATAAAACTAATCAAAATATACAAGTCATTGTTGTACTACAAACAATAAAACTAATCACGATATACAAGTCATTGTTGTACTACAAACAATAAAACTAATCACGATATACAAGTCATTGTTGTACTACAAACAATAAAACTAATCACGATATACAAGTCATTGTTGTACTACAAACAATAAAACTAATCACAATATACAAGTCATTGTTGTACTACAAACAATAAAACTAATCACGATATACAAGTCATTGTTGTACTACAAACAATAAAACTAATCACAATATACAAGTCATTGTTGTACTACAAACAATAAAACTAATCACGATATACAAGTCATTGTTGTACTACAAACAATAAAACTAATCACGATATACAAGTCATTGTTGTACTACAAACAATAAAACTAATCACGATATACAAGTCATTGTTGTACTACAAACAATAAAACTAATCACGATATACAAGTCATTGTTGTACTACAAACAATAAAACTAATCACGATATACAAGTCATTGTTGTACTACAAACAATAAAACTAATCACGATATACAAGTCATTGTTGTACTACAAACAATAAAACTAATCACGATATACAAGTCATTGTTGTACTACAAACAATAAAACTAATCACGATATACAAGTCATTGTTGTACTACAAACAATAAAACTAATCACGATATACAAGTCATTGTTGTACTACAAACAATAAAACTAATCACGATATACAAGTCATTGTTGTACTACAAACAATAAAACTAATCACGATATACAAGTCATTGTTGTACTACAAACAATAAAACTAATCACGATATACAAGTCATTGTTGTACTACAAACAATAAAACTAATCACGATATACAAGTCATTGTTGTACTACAAACAATAAAACTAATCACGATATACAAGTCATTGTTGTACTACAAACAATAAAACTAATCACAATATACAAGTCATTGTTGTACTACAAACAATAAAACTAATCACGATATACAAGTCATTGTTGTACTACAAACAATAAAACTAATCACGATATACAAGTCATTGTTGTACTACAAACAATAAAACTAATCAAAATATACAAGTCATTGTTGTACTACAAACAATAAAACTAATCACGATATACAAGTCATTGTTGTACTACAAACAATAAAACTAATCACGATATACAAGTCATTGTTGTACTACAAACAATAAAACTAATCACGATATACAAGTCATTGTTGTACTACAAACAATAAAACTAATCAAAATATACAAGTCATTGTTGTACTACAAACAATAAAACTAATCACGATATACAAGTCATTGTTGTACTACAAACAATAAAACTAATCACGATATACAAGTCATTGTTGTACTACAAACAATAAAACTAATCACAATATACAAGTCATTGTTGTACTACAAACAATAAAACTAATCACAATATACAAGTCATTGTTGTACTACAAACAATAAAACTAATCACAATATACAAGTCATTGTTGTACTACAAACAATAAAACTAATCACGATATACAAGTCATTGTTGTACTACAAACAATAAAACTAATCACGATATACAAGTCATTGTTGTACTACAAACAATAAAACTAATCACGATATACAAGTCATTGTTGTACTACAAACAATAAAACTAATCACAATATACAAGTCATTGTTGTACTACAAACAATAAAACTAATCACGATATACAAGTCATTGTTGTACTACAAACAATAAAACTAATCACGATATACAAGTCATTGTTGTACTACAAACAATAAAACTAATCACGATATACAAGTCATTGTTGTACTACAAACAATAAAACTAATCACGATATACAAGTCATTGTTGTACTACAAACAATAAAACTAATCACGATATACAAGTCATTGTTGTACTACAAACAATAAAACTAATCACGATATACAAGTCATTGTTGTACTACAAACAATAAAACTAATCACGATTTAATTTTTTCCATTTTTTAATGCTATTTACAAAATATTATGTAATTTCATTAATCTGTTTGTAATGCACATGAATCTATTTTATTAATATTATCTAGCAAATGATACCTTTCAGTACAGCACAACAGAAACGCAACATACCTGCTCGCCCAAAATTTCAGTTATATTTCGGAGACTGTTGGTAAAGAGCACCACCTGGTGTACAAAAAAAGGAAATAAATTGATAAGTATATTAAACAGGTTAATAGATATGTATACCATATTAAAGTTGTATTTTTGCTATAACAAGTATTGTATTTCTTCCACAAACAAATGTACTTATCAAAGGAAATAAATAAAATTATGACTGTACATATTGTATATGGAAAAAATCTAAAACCACTGATGATCTGCAGATATAACATGTCCATACCTTTCCCGTTAGTCCATTTCCCTTTGGCATTCCAACTGCAAAATCTGTAAAATCACATAATGAACTGTAACAATAGCATTAGTTGTAATAACCTCAGTGAAGTAATTAGTATGTTTTTAAGTAGTGATTAAATTAGCCTTTATAGCCTTTATTCAGATGTCTATCCAACTTTAATAAATCTACCATAATCAAGTCATCACAATCTGAAAGTAAATGTGACCGACCAACTTTGCCAACGGCGCACACACGTAATACTGAAATACTAAACGTAACTAACCCTGCATGGAACTGCCACTGAAGCGCCCTGGGGCAACTGAGTACCCCAAGTACGAATTGTCCTCCCAAGGGGGCCTCTCAAGAGTCTCGTTGTGTTTCTCTGCATGATTCAAGTCTTGCACAAACACTTGTCCTGCAATATGACAGCATCACTTGTCATTTTTTTTTAGGAAAAACATGCATAATTTTCATAATCATGTGTTGTAATTAAGCGTATAAGGTGAATTATGCATCTGTAATTTTATTAAAAATTAACATTTAACCAGCTGTGTCTATAATGCAACCTCAGTAGCAACATTTGTGAACAGACATTTTTGTTGGGAAAAACACACAGATTCTTTATAATCCTGTTCAGGGGGCTTTAAGGCTTAGCTCATACAAAGTTTCATATGGGCAAAATTTTTTGACAACTGGTTTACCATAAGAAGGTTACCAATTGTTCTGTGTGCTATGCAATGCTTGCAGCAAAATGAGTATATCCAAACAACTGCTGAATTTGTGAATGAAATTTGATAAAATTGTGGTGTTGCAAATATTTAATTTCCAATCATGAAGCGAGGTTTGGAGAATATGGAGAAAAAAATGTCAACTTCACCATGCTATAAACAAATCCAATGTCATTAGAAAGAGAAACAATTGTAGCCATGTTTGTTAGTTTTGTTCCACTAAAACAATTATTCAATTCTGATGGTTACTTATCACTGTAACTGTAACGTTTTTGTTTCAATTCAAAAGATTACAAACTCTTTCACACAAAAATATGCTTAGCAATATGATCTTACTAAAAAAATACAATTTAAATAAACAAAAAAGTTCAAACTGACAACAGACAATGCCATGATCAACAACATGGTGGGACAACAACAACAACATGGTGGGACAACAACATGGTGGGACAACAACATGGTGGGACAACAACAACAACATGGTGGGACAACAACAACAACATGGTGGGACGCAAAAATACTCTGCTTAAATGGCAATGTTAGGTGGTTGCTTCATTGTCGAGTCTTGTTCTGTTCATCAAACCAATCTAGTTATAAATAGACGAATGGCAGCATTGAAAAGCAACGGTTGGCTGGCTGGCTGGCTGGCTGGCTGGCTGGCTGGCTGGCTGGCTGGCTGGCTGGCTGGCTGGCTGGCTGGCTGGCTGGCTGGATGCTATGCACAAAAACGGAGTTAGGCATTTTTGGCTGCTGTGCCTGGAGAAGTTTTAAAACTCATTATGATTATTGTTATTAGATGAAGTTGTTCTTTTCTTAGTTTAAATTTAATATTATATATTAAAAATTGAAGAACAATAAGTCTCATATGGACAGGTCTTTCATAATTATTTTTATGGGCATTTTGTCTGTTTGAGAAGTATCAATAATTGTATATCAAATTAATAAATATTTTATCAGCCACGTCCTAAATTCAAACATCAACATCGAAACTTGTCAGTTATCTTTTCTAAAGTTAGATGAAGAGTAATTTTTATGTGGGAAAAACACATATTATTCATAATAATGTGACACATTCAGTAAGGTGTATAAGGCAAAACTGTTTGGACACAGATGTGTCCGTTGAAGACAGGAATTACTAGCAGTGTTTGTAATTCCAGTCTTTAAATCAAGGGAAGCCAATTGAAAATACTTAGCAATTCAGTTAACCAAAATACACCAACCTCTGCCGATTCATGTTAGATTACATTGCTACCATACCCACCTTTAACTATTTCTTTCCTTTCTTTTCAGCTTATAGAAGTCTTTAAAAAGACAGCTCAGTGCTTACATGAGTCTTACGAAGAATATTTTTAGCACATTCACAGTAAGCAAACAATGCTGCTCAAATACACACATTAACCCAGCATTGACTGAGCTAAACCCTCCCATTGGTTTTTTACAAAACCTTACAAGAAATATGTTAGCTACTAACATATGTGAAAAAAGGTAAATGTGTCAAATGTTGTGTTTTGAGGGGTCCAAACTGAGCAGGGCCAGTTCAAAATGGAACAGGGCCAGTTAAAAAAAATCAGGGCCATGTAAAAAAATCACAGCTAGTTAATTTTTTTATTGAATTTCTGACATTGACTGTATATCCCTAGAATCCTGCCTGAGGGAATATTTCCTTGGAGATACTTCCTTGCCCCGTAACCCTAACTCACCTTGCCAGAAATAACTTCCAACTGCTCCCATCATCAACTGACTGCCGTCCTACAATCACGCAATGCACACAGGAACAAAGGGTTAATGCTGCAAGTGGTCAATTACACACTGGAAAGCAAAGGGTTAAGACAGCAGGATCCTCTTTAGATAAGCAGGACTACAGTAATTAGAGTGAAGGGGATCTGGCCTAACACTTGTCTACTTCCCTCTAGTGTTGATGGCTACTTGTGTACAGTTCACCTTATCCACACACCCTGCCTCAGTTGTAGCCAACACTCTACACAAATATTCATATAAATCACTGTTGATTTGTATAGGTCAAAGACCATGCAGGACATCTGTTGACCACAACATACACAGAATATCCCCAGCAAAGTGACGATTGTGTGAGATGTGATGTGTGGATTTTCATTTGACAGTTTTGCATTGGTTGGATTACTATTGTTGTCAATGTTTTCTGAACTACTGCTTTAGATCTTTCAGTTGATGGCAATGAACAAACGGTGACTGCTCGCGTGTCACCACATTGGTTATTCTGCAGAACACATTGGTTATTCTGCAGAACACATTGGTTATTCTGCAGAACACACCAACATTTCAAAATCAATCACCATGCTTGGTCAAAATTTAGGGGTATATCGGCTTTTGGTTGCTTTGTCTGACAAACGAGGTATGTGATTATCGTGAAGTTCCCAAAAGATGTCAGTTATTAAATTGATGTGTAAAAGTTTTAATGTCATGGAGCCCAGGAATGCTATAATGGCCACTAATGGTAAACGTGATGGTACGCATCATTTTATTCAAGGCTACAACTCTGGGCAGGAACTATGAATGAATTTTGGAATGTACGGTAATACAAAAAAATGGCTACATTGGTGGACATCTTATGGATCATTCGTCTATCTACCACTAAGACGGGCGATTTAGACCCAATGCCAACAAACATGCTGAAGGATAACATCGACCTGCTTGCACCGATACTTACTAACCTCGTTAATGCATCTCTACAGTCAGGCATCATACTACAGAAATATGCTTTAGTAACACCATTATTTAAGAAACGCTGTCTTAACGTTAATGTACTCACAAACTATCGTCCTATATCACAGATAAGTCTTGTGTCGAAGACTCTGGAACGATATGTCGCAAATGAACTGCACCGTCACATTGACACGAATGACTACAATGACCCATTTCAGAGCGCATACCGCCCAAGGCACAGAACTAAAACAGCTCTAGCGTGTATCCATGAAGACCTGACTCAAGCAATTGATGCGCGGCGCGGAGTGCTGTTCGTGCTGTTAGATCTCAGTGCTGCATTTGACACACCGGATCACACCATCCTGCTGCAGGGACTCTGCAACATCGGACTGAGCCATACGGTGATCAGATTGTTTACTTCATACCTTGGGGGTCGAATGAATGCCGTAAAGACATCTGCTCGAAGAACAACACAGCACAGTGTTCCGCATGGGTCGCTTCTCAGTCCCATACTGTTTAATCTATACTCTCTATCAATCGCCGATATCTTCAAATGCCACAACCTTCGATACCATATGTACGCTGACAACACTCAACTTTACGCCAAGTGTCCACCATCCCAACACAAGAGATGCACTTCTACGCATTGACGAATGCGTGTGCGAGCTGAGACTAGTTAACCAACAACAAACGTCTGCTCAACAAGGATAAAAACATTTCGGTCCTCCAGTGTACCGTCACCGACTGTCGGCTCTGTCATCAGTGTTTGCGGCGCAACAATACCATTAAAGATGACTGTTCGCGATATTAGCATTTACCTTGACAGCCAGTTAGACATGTCGGCCCAAAGGTCGAATGCTTGCCATGGCACATACTTCCATCTGTTTCGTATCGCTAAAATATGCGCAAGCCTGATGACTTCGGCATGTAAGACCTTAGTGCACTCGCTTGTAAAATGACATCATGCCTAGATTATGGTGATGCAGTGCTCTATGGCATCACTGACCACCTGATACATCACCTAGAGATAGTTCAGTGCTCAGCGGTCAGAGTTGTTCTATGGATCCAGTGACCAGCAACAAAGTATCATGGCAAGACTTAAATGTCTACGCTGGTTGCCAGTGAAGTGGCGCATCGAGTACAAAGTAGTGATTCTTGTATTCAGCACCCTTCATAACCAGACACCCGCCTACCTTGCATCACTGATCACACCCTATGTACTGTGCCAGTTGCTACAATCAGCAGGCTGCGCCCTTCTGTGACGCGATATAACCTTGTGCGATATGGCTGGCGATCATTCTCCTGTGCAGGACCACTTCTGTGGAATGCGTTGCCTGAGGAACTGCGACTGATTTTCTCCATGGACACTTTCAAGACACACCTCAAAACTTATTATTCTGTGTAGACCGTAACCCAAGATGACTGCACCCATGTCGGATCCGAAAGTAGCATGGTGCGTTGTGCTCATGAGTAGTTTTGAACTGACAGAAGCGAGTGTGACCACTAGCTATAGACCGAAGCAGATTCAAGTTGGCAGCATACACCCACATTGATGGATCGTTGAAATCGGCACTTTAACACTGGACTTATCATCTTTTAAAACTAGGGCATCACATGGACTCCTACCAAGGGACATACAGTGAAACCTGTCCATAGTGGACACCGCCAGGACTTTGCATTATGTCCACTATGGACAGGTGTCCCTTATGGAAAATTTCATTAAGTGGACACTCACTAGGTGGCACCAGTATATTTTATTTTGGTTGCTAGTTGGTACTGTCATGAACAGTACAAAGTTGGTACTGTCATGAACAGTACAAAGTTGGTACTGTCATGAACAGTACAAAGTTGGTACTGTCATGAACAGTACAAAGTTGGTACTGTCATGAACAGTACAAAGTTGGTACTGTCATGAACAGTACAAAGTTGGTACTGTCATGAACAGTACAAAGTTGGTACTGTCATGAACAGTACAAAGTTGGTACTGTCATGAACAGTACAAAGTTGGTACTGTCATGAACAGTACAAAGTTGGTACTGTCATGAACAGTACAAAGTTGGTACTGTCATGAACAGTACAAAGTTGGTACTGTCATGAACAGTACAAAGTTGGTACTGTCATGAACAGTACAAAGTTGGTACTGTCATGAACAGTACAAAGTTGGTACTGTCATGAACAGTACAAAGCTATAGTTAGTAAAACAATACGTGTATATACAATATATGTGGACCATAAACTTAGTTGGTGAAAATGTCATTAATCACACAGTGTTACTGCATTCCACTGCATGGAAACCAGGTAGTGTATGGGGCGGTGATCAGTCCCATGTAACCACCATTTCCTTGACCACTCTACCAGAACTAATGATTAATCCACGAGTGATATAATTGAAACGAATTGTACCCAGTTCACTGCTGTCAGGCAGATAGTAACATTGACAAATTTCTCCTTGTTCATTCACTTTGGTTGGAGCTTGGCTTCTGAGAGTTACATTTTGAGTCTTTGTCAAAACAGAACAGGGTTATGGTTACAGAAAGGCAAACTGAAATGGTTTTGATGTTCAAGGGGTGAAAGTTTACACAGTTGGCTAGGCTAGGGCTAGGGAAGAGGCTGCCTTATTTGGAGCACATTTCCTATACTTATTGATGACATTATGCAGATGGTATGACACAATATACATACTTAGCAAGTTAGTGGGTATCAGTGGTGGCTCTGCTAGATTGACTCTCTGGATTGTCAATGCACTATGACCTGTCGGCAAGCGGCAGGGTGATTATGAATGGTTGGGTCCAAATTCCCTGTCCATTGTCCACAATGGCCAAGTGGCCGCTACGGGCAGTTAGCGGACAGTGCAAACTAATAGCATTTAATTTGGAACTTTCAAGTGTCCATTAGGTTTCATTTAAGGCAGGTTTTACTGTATAAGGATTCCGTAGGTGAAACAAGGAGTCTTGGACTCATGCAGTACCGTGAAAATCGAAGCCTGACTAGTCATAATAATACCTGATAATTGTTTTTTAAATCATTTAAAAACCCAAAAAATCACAAATGCTAAATATTTCAATCACCAACATTTTAAACACAGTGTGCAACACGTTTATATCAGCAAATCAATCAATCTGAGGACTAACTGAAATTCCAGTGTAAGGTAGTTAGTTGTGGCTCTAGGGCATCTATGCTAGAGTGACGTGAAATTAATAAATATTATGCTAATCATAAATTATATACTCAACTTTGTGTACATATATAATTTCTTCCTTTACAAAACTGCTCCTGTTTTGAAGACACACAGCTGATGTCATTGCATCACATGACAAAAAGGGAAATAGAAGTTTGTATATTTGAGATATCAGGGCTGAGGGATGAGACTGACTCACATCAGAAATGGCAGCACTGAATCCGGCCTGGCAGAATCCGAGACGGTCGTGTCCATTCGCTCCTGAAATCAACACATATACTACTTGAATTATCATACTATTTGGTGAAAGTTACAGTGAGCTTAGTATTTAGTACCAAACTGAATTAGTACCCATATATTAGTAGCCAACATTTTGTCACAAACATTTGGTCATATGACATTTGGTTACAATTTTATTATAGTAATCACAACAAAACATCTTTATAATATAACTTTTTCTTGAATCCAATACAGGTATAAACATTGTGAAACCAAATGTCGTAGATGGGTCCACAACATTTGGTTACTGTGTCCCTCGACATTTGGTCATACGATGCAGGATGCAACATTTGGTCAATGTTAATGAATAAAAGCAATAAAAAACTTCAACGCCGTACAAAGCCCTCTTAAAAGACTGACTTCCTCTCTGTTTGACAAACGTTGACTGTTGGTTGTAAGGAAGTCCAGACTAGAGGGACACTGTATCCTGCTCTGCTCTGATAACATCAGAAGGCCAGCATCCTATAAAGGGGGTTATATTCAACCCTCTGGGGTGGCAGTGTTTATCTACCCCAGTCTACTTAAGGATTACTTAAGAGAAAGATGCCACAAGGTTTCCATTAGCAGCTGTGGACCTCCCCTGCTGGGAACCAGATGGGAAGTTGGGAGAATATGGGGAAATCATTATAGATTATCAAACCTGTGGCAGGGGCCATTCTTGGGGACAGTTCATTCATTTACTTCCACGTTCATATCATATGAATTTTTAGATTTTTTGCTCCCCCCCAAAAAATATTTTTGAACAAGGGAATGAGCTTATTTGAGGAATACAACAGTTATGCTGGTGAGAGCCTTAATTTTCTGGTGGTTGGCTGCATGAGGCCCTCTCAGTGATGGAAGGATTTCTGGGTATGTAGACATCTTCTTCTTGGTGACATCTGATAGGGAACATCTCCTAAGTTGATTTTTTTTAGAACAAAAGTGTAGGATTTGATGAAAACTCTGCAGCAGATCTGTGACAAAACATACAACAGCGTGTGCCATTGTGATAAGATCCAAGTCATTATTTTGCACACAGGTGCACACTGGACTAAAAAACATTACCATGGTTGGCCATGAAAAAACAAATAAACATCTGAAACATTTAGAAACAAATACGCTCTGATCAGACACTTCAATGTCAATACCATCCAAGCGGCTATTTTTCCTAAATTTTATATGAAAATTAAATCTCAAAATCATCAGATAATTAACATCAAAGGGATAAATTAGAAGAAGAAACTGAATCAAGAGACAGAAGTTACTTTAATCATTATTCAAAGTTAGTCACTTATTAAGGGTGTGCATACAAAAGTCACCCTACAAACATAAGTCCCACACACAAAAGCCCCACAATCTAAATACTTACTAAATATATTTAACTTGTGGGGCAGTCTCAAAAGAGCACATTACATCAAACAATTACAATATAATGTTTTATTTCAGTAAATTTAGCGTATGCCATAATAGTAGTATTTGACATTTAACCCCACATAAAACCCAGTGGGAGTCAGCTAGAGGAGGAGTGAGTGGCATCACAACACAAGGTGGGAAATGTACACACAGCTGTTGGAAGACACCCTTAATGGAAATGTGGGGAGCCAGTAATCTCTCTCTTCCCCCATCCCTGCCACATGGTGGGGGATTAAGAAGGCTGCTAAGAGCTAATGCAAATACCAACACCCAACTGGGTTTTAATTAGCACCAAATCTGACAGGTTTCATGTGTCAGAGTATTTGTAAGATGATCATGTGGTCATGATGTGAAGTCATATCCTCAGTTAGGCTGTCTCCTTGCAATCTCTCCAGCCAGTGGGAGTCCAACATATGTCCCATGCTTGATGTTGTCAATCCATCCCATTTAGCATAGAACTACCTATTTGTTTTTTCCTGGTAGTTCCTCTTTTACCAACTGGTCAAAATAAAAGAGCCTGAGTCTGTGCTGCTAAGTACCATGCTTTAAGGTCTTCTTTTCCAAAGGCTGTATTTAGCCAGTTTTCTTCTCTTAATAAAACATAGCAGACCTTCTTCTTTGTCAACTTCTATCTCTCACTCAGGTGTTATTTGTAAGAAGAACCAGTAAATAAATAGCTTGGCTGTAGCACTGCTTCAAGGCTGCAGTCAGTGATCTATTTCAAATTAGTCGAATACTTCTCCAAGAACTATAGATTAAGTTTTTTATGAGCCCATCTGAAACAGTACTGGTAGAATTACGTAATTTTGGTACTGAAAAGTTCCACAACACTTAGCAAATTGTTTACTTTGTTCTCAAATATCTGGGTTCAACTTACGTGCCCTACAAGGGGTGTATTCTTTGATGTCTGCCATGGCATTCTTCATCACCCAACATGATCCAACCGGCTCCCTCTTGTCAAGGGCACTTGTGAAGTGTACATAACTTGGAGCACATGCCTAAAACAATGTACATACCTTGGAGCACATGCCTATATCAATGTACAAATCTTGGAGCACATGCCTATATCAATGTACAAATCTTGGAGCACATGCCTAAAACAGTGAATAGGTCCAATTACAGTTACATTTCAGATAACTGTCCACTAACAATGAATGACACTGTACATTAAACAGTGTCATTCATTGTTAGTGGATCAGTGGATGGGCAGCCAGTCAGTCACTCCACTTGGCAGTCCACCTCTCATTGTGCCAGCCAGCTACTGGCCAACCAGTCAACAAGCCGGCCAGCCAGCCAACCACTAGCTGGTCAGCCAGCCACTAGCCAGCCAGCCAGCCGACAGCCAGCCCACCTGCCCAAAGTTTGGATAGAAACAAGAATATAATTTTTTACAACCTTATTAAACCACATATCATTCCTTTTACATTATCATTCATATTGTTTTTGATACTTCTCAACACATGCACAGTGCAGTTGGTATCTTTGTTTTTAAGTAACTATAACTAAACATATCTGTTTCCTGCACTATAATCATCTGACACAAACTATTTCACTAACCAATCAGCTCACTATGAAGATAAGATGTAAAGGATTATTTCACAGCCATTTGTGCAACAAATGTTTCCTCTCCAAGGTTGTATTCACAGGTAAGATAGGTATTTATCTGCCTATCAACAGCTACGAACCTCTGAAATGCCACAGGTTATTTAAGATTTTGAAACAGCTGCTTATTCAACGAAGCAGAATAAACAGATAACTTGCATCAGCAATCAGCACTTTGCAACTAATGAAAGACGAAACTGTACAATATATGTTAACTGATCTGCATCTTATGTGCCTATTTTGTACTTTAAATTTAGAGAGTTAGATTTATTAACAAACTGTTTGCAGAACAATTGTGTATCCATGACGATACAAATATTTAACCAAGTAGTGTATCATGCAGCAGAGAATACACTGTACTAACAATAACGCTTACTGATATGTAAACAATAACAATGAATGATAGAATAAGTGTCAGAAAGCAAATATCAGTCAATTTGAAGTTACAATAATTTTGAAAACAATCCTGAGATGTTCTATGTGTCTAATTATTCGTCACCACAAAATGCAAGTTTAACCAACAAACAGTGTGCTGCCATGAGGAAAACTCATATTGTAACAGCTTCTAAAACATTTACGGAAACATATTTTGATAGCCTCTATTACCTTGCCATAAAGTGAGAATAAAAGAGAATAGCCTACCACCACGACACCATCACGGCCAGTACTGTAGACCGTGCTTCCAAACCACTGGTGTGACTTCTGTTCAACCGGCACATAATCCGTGCCATCCCACTGGATGTTGGAGCCTACAACATGGAGAACACAACCAACTCTACATCGTTTTGCTTCCCGCTAAAGTGTTGTCTTTCAAAATTTTGTAACAATCCTTGAAAGCTGAATTACTTCATAGTTGATTGGGTGAAATAAAAAATATGTAACTGACCATAGCCAGGTCATTACAGTTGTGATTACATTAATTTATATATTTAATTATACACAAGTACCTGAAAGTGTAACATTTCAAATTGTGCTTTATATTCTCATTAAAGTGCATGTAAAATACTTCTTAATAATTATTGCATCATAATCGATCTTTACATTGTTTACATAACAATAACATGATTATATCGATCATTACATTGTTTACATAACATTAATATGATTATAATCACAGTACACTAGGAAATGTGTACTTAAAACACGTGTAATTGGTTACAGTTGTTATTTAATAGAACCCTGTGACAAACAGGGTTTGCAGTTTCTTCCAAAGGGTGGTTTTTCCATGTCTTCAGTTTCTTCTGTCCCAGAAGAAATAGTTTCTTCCAGTTTCTTCCGGAAAAAAATGCAAGTACCCGATAACTAAACAATCTTTATAAATCATTTTAAGCTAGTGATATTGATATAAAAACATGGTTTGTAATATTGTAACTCCATTCCACATAATAAGTAATAATTCTTCTTATTTCAGGCAAATATAGGATATTTACGTATTAAGATTTTCACCTGTGTTGTAGTAAATTTCAGTGCGGGTAGAAATAGAATACAGTTCTAAGTGAGTTTAACATGTCACTTATGGCTAATTACTTCAGGCAGTCAGGCTTGTTGTGCTGTTCCCACATAGTAGAGGATTAAATGGCTTCACTTCTTGTGTAACAGCCACTAAGTTCAGTAAGCTACTTCTAAGTCAGAGCAGAGTTGCTGTGTTACAGCATTACAAAGTTTAGGTCAATATGCTTCAAGGAGGTAGACCTAAAGATACAATATGATTTGTTTAGCTTTGGTGAACTCCTGTGGTCAACAACAAAGTATCAAGGCCTGCAGGATGCAGTCCAATTATAGCAACTGTGCAACATTTGCAAATGAGGTATGAATGAGTAATATTATTAATGAAAATTACTTTTTTTTGGGTAAATTAAATAACATCATTGCATTAAATGTTTTATTTCTTGACTTATAAGCTGTAAGCATTTGTGGCACGCCACTTGATAAAGAAGCTTCCAAATGTCAGTTACTTTGTTTGGTAAGACAGTGGGAAATAGATCAATACTGCCCATATTGTCATTTAGTCCTGGTTGCTTTAATTTTTTCAGTGGATATAACAAATATGCATAATTTACTTTAATTGTTTAACACTGTTCATTCAGATATATTATATATGATATGATATACTATGCTACTTGTGTGCCTGAACTGCCTGTTAAGACTTAAAACCCCCAAAAAATTATTAAATGTGGCCTGGGTGACATAAGCACATGGTGATTAAGATATCATTCTAAACACATCTTTCAGTTAATATTTTGTCCCAACTATGACATGTATTAAACACAACCACATAACATAAAACTATGATATAGTGGAGATTTATTGATGGGTATTGTTCCGATGGATATTGAATGGATTAAATGTGTCATTGTGGCATACACCACATGACTTATGGTGGGTGATAAAAGGGAACCGCGCTGGCTTTCACTTTTAGGTGACTAATAACCCAAGTAATATGAAAGAGGACTAACATGGAAATAAATGCATACACTTTTTGTGTCCTAATATTTCTTCCAAAGCTTTGTCATGATGTTTTTCGGTATCTCCCACTTTCTTCCAGTTCCTTCCACTTTTTTCCGGAAGCAAGTGGAAGAAACCCCTTTCTTCCAGTTTCTTCTTGCTTTTATACATTATACAAAACACTTTTAAGATATACCACTACTATCAAAATGCTATCCAAGATGATCTACAAATTCATATAGTCCACAATATCAAAAATCAATTTGGTGAATTTATTATCAATAATATACTCTTGGGTAAATATTAAATTTAAAATTTTCTTTTTTCAGTATTTTGTATGTACAAGAAAATGCAAATGGGTTCAATGAAAATAAATAAGTCCAGTACACAATTTAATTTTAAATATTTAAAAAGCCTACAAGGGCCATGGTAATCCTGGCATTTAAATTAGCTAAATGGGACATTCCAGAAACATCAATGTTATGTGAATACCTGCACACAAAAAATGTGGTAGCATATGCTGGACGTCATAAGACAAAAGAAAGGTGTCCTCAAACACACAAACACACACGCACGCTCGCACGCACACACACACACACACACACACAACATACCAAAGCCCTACCTCTTTCATCAACTGTTAAATGTCGACACAGAGATTCATGTAGTAAACATCCATAGAGGGCACCACCATTCTGAACAAGAGGGCGGCGACCGGGCGTCTCAGCTTGGGGTGCGCCAACCAGCAACCTGAAGGGTAATCGAGGTTATATAACATGTATTGCAGCTGTAACCAGTAACATCTGACTTCCACAAATCACCCCTTCTATAAGTGATTACACCAACCAAGATGTCAGTCCACAGTGCAACTAGATGCACACAACATAGGCCTACTTAGAACAATTCAACTCTTTAATTCAGACTCAAATGCACATAGAACACATATGATCATTCCAAATGAAAAGGTTTCAAAGTTTGTAAGATATGTACGAACTCATTTGGTGCCACACCTGCTACCCACGACTGCCGCTTCACTATGCAACTGGAGGATTTTAATGTTATATACAACTTTGTTGCCACATTCAGGTATTTATATAATACTCACTGTCCGTTTAAAAAAGTGTATACTATGAATAGAGACGAACATAAGTCCTGATTCACAAAAGGATTATCAAATGCATGTAAAAAGAAAAACAACCTTTATAAAAGGTATTTTGCATGTAAAACGAAACATGCAGAGGAAAGGTTAAACTTTATAAAAATGGCTAATGGCTCTAACAATTACTTTGTAAATGTTGGACCCAATCAGGAAAATTAGTTAGACCTAATGATTATGTTTTGTCATGCCACTGACAAGCAAGAAGTGTTAAACATCATAAACAACTTTAAAGGGAAATGTTCTACTGATGAGGGAATTGATATGTATGTTGTGAAGCTTTTAACGCAGATTTGTAATAAATCGTTTGAAACAGGTATTGTTCTAGATAAATTGAAAGTGACAAAACTCATTCCATTATTCAAGTGTGAAGATAAAATGTTTACCAATTATAGGCCCATCTCACTGTTACTTCAGTTTTCTAAAATTCTAGAAATAGCCTTTGATATTTGGTTGGAAAAATGTATTGAACTTAATGAAATATTGAATGATAGCCACAATGGTTTTCAGAAAAACAGGTCACCCTCATTGGCTTTGTCAGAGTTAACTGAGGAAATAGCAAATGCAATTGATCAGAATAAATCGTCAGTTGGTATGTTCATAGACCTGAACATTTTTTTTGAAAAATCATAATTTGCTGTTAAAAAAATAAAAATATGTTGCATTTGTGGCATAGTACATAATTGGCTTGGTAGCTACTTAGAACTCAGTTTGTTTGTATTGATAATGTCAAGTCAAATCTTCTAAATATATTTTGGGAGTGCCGGAAGGATCTATAGTGATTTGTGCAATGTTTCTGATACAGTAAAATTCATTTTTTTGTCAACAATACTAATATATTTAACCAGCCACACTACGGAACACCAGGAAATGCACACAGTTGAAAGACATTTTTATTTTCAAACTAACTTGTATGTTTTTTAAACGACATAGTGTATACATTTAAAACAATCTTTTATTCACGGTTTTTTACGATACATTTTACTTGATACATTGTATGCCAAACATTAGCATTTACAAAGTAGTGACCAATTTATATTATTTTATTGTCTGTTATGCTTTCTCTTTGCATTTTAAATCTTTTCATATGTAATTTTGAAATACTGTTTAATGTATTTCTGTTCACACTCGTGAACGGGTCATTCGCCCTGGATTTGATGGTGTTTAAAAAAGTTATCTATATTTAATAGTGCTAACAATGTGAAAGTGCTTAGTAATGTTGTCAGTCACGAGCTTAATATCAGTAAAACTAGTTTCATGGTATTTGGAAAAAAAGAAATGTTCTGGGTATTGGTTTAACCATCAATCATGAACATATTGAAAGAGTGTATATCAAACTAAATTTCTGTGTGTATTAATTGATGATAAGCTATTTTGGAAAGCATAGCTTCAACATGTTGAGGGTATTCATGTAGTCATCCCGTAAAACTTTTACTGTTGACCAGTTCCATTTACTGATCTAAGTGACACTTGCATGTGGTAGAACGTTGTCTATCAATAACGCCTAAACATGATATTTACCACGCTCGTGTTCGTTTAAAAAGGGGGTTAGTATATGCAGCTAGAATGTATAAATGAACGCTACCCGTTGCAACGCATCAGTGCGTATGTGTCAGAAGTTGGTCTACGTTACGACATTCATCATTTATGACGTGCTCTGGCGTCCTCGACAACAAACGAGACCGATTGGACAGTGCGCAGCTCATTCGGTAAGTTCACACTTTATTTTTGAGAAACGGGGCCCAGTAGACCATGTCGACGAGTAGGGCCGGGGCAAAGAGAACCTCCGCATACCTATGGCATGCAGTGGTACACTACATTGAATGAAATGGCGACCAGGCATTACAGATCAAGATAATTATTCCTTCCCGTTAGCGGGACAAATTGTTACACCAAAGAATGCGTGGATCGCATGGCAAGTCTCACTCGTACATGTTACTATTATTACATAATATTTAAACTGTTCTTATTTCAGTATTTTGTATGTAAAAGAAAATGAGACTGGACTCAATGAAAATAAATAAGTTCAGTACACAATTTAATGTTAAATATTTAAAAAGCCCACAAGGGCTATGGTAATCCCAGCGTTTAAATTAGATAAGTGGGACATTTTTACATCTTACACACAGTGTGCATAACAATGTAGGTGTTCACAGCTTCATATATTAAGTTTTTCTTTTTTATTCCCCGGAATCTTTACATAACAAACAATTGTGAACGGAAATAAATATACGGAATATGAATTATTGAATGGAGTATGAAATAGTGAATGGCAATATATATGTAATGCTACTTCTACTTAATTGAATAATACACAAACGTACGCACTCATGCACACGCGCACGAACACCCATATTCCAATGAATCGTGCAGTATTTTATTAATTGCTCAAACAAGGTTGCGTCATAAAAGACCAAGATTGAACAAGATTGTCACCCAAGGCAAAACACCCAGATGGCAAGTGGACAAGGAAGCCATTGGCTCATCGAGAGTCCAACAATTTTCCATCCATGTGTAACCCTGGGTCACCACCGAATTACTTGACATGCTTGACAAAAGAAGAGTACTGAAAAGGGGGAAGAACAGCCCCGGAGGAATTGATAAATATAGGGAAATCAACAAAGAAATCAGAACAGGCATGAAAGAAGCCAAAGAAAAATGGATAGAAGAACAGTGCAGCGAAATAGAAGACAACCTGAATAAGAACAATAGCAAAGTCATAAAAGATCTGACAAGTGAGAAGAAAGGAAGAATAAACACCATCCAAGACAAGTAAAATGCCTCACGGAAGAAAGATATATTATCAACCGATGGAAAGAGTACTGCACCGAGTTATATAAACGCAAGACCAAAGGAAATGTAGCAGTATTGGATTGTCCTATGAACACCGAAGAGGTTAACTTCCCAATTCTTCATGAAGAAGTGGAGGCTGCAGTTAAATCCTTGAAGAAAGGGAAATCAGCTAGAATTGACAACATACCAGCTGAATTACTACAAGCTGGGGGAGACGCTGTGACCAACATCCTCACAGCAATCTGCAATAAGATCTGGCAGACAGGAGATTGGCCTACTCCATAGACCCAATCAATGGTCATCACACTTCCAAAAAAGGCAACCTACAGTTGTGTCAAAACTACCGGACAATCAGCCTCATCAGTCACCCAAGTAAAGTCATGTTGAAGGTCATCCTTAACAGACTCAAGCCACAAGCAGAGGACATCATCGCTGAAGAACAGGCCGGCTTTCGAGCAGGACACAGTGCTACAGAGCAGATTTTCAACCTTAGAATCCTCTGCCAAAAGTACTTGCAACACCAAGAAGATCGCTACCATGTCTTTATTGACTTCAAGAATGCATTTGACAGGGTGTGGCATGCAGCTTTATGGGCAACCATGAGGAAATACAACATTGGTGTCAACCTTGTTCGAGCCATCGAGCCATAGAACATCTGTATGACAAGGGCACCAGCGCAGTCCTTATGAATGGCACCCTCGGGAATGGTTTCGCACCACCATTGGAGTCCGCCAAGGCTGCCTTCTATCACCCACTCTATTTAACATATTTTTAGAGAGGATCATGACTGACGCCCTTGAAGATCGCGTAGGAACAGTCAGCATCGGAGGCAGGACAATAACAAATTTACGCTTTTTGCAGATGATATCCATGGTTTAGCAGCATCCGGCATGACAAAGATCATCCTGCAAGGCACCGTTAGGGGAGCAAGAAGACGAGGAAGACAGAGGAAGAGGTGGGAGGACAACATCAAAGAGTGGACAGGCCTGGACTTCTCAGAGACACAAAGGGCTGCAGACGACAGGAAGAAGTGGAGACAGCTGATTTCAAGGTCATCGGTGGTGCCCAAACGACACTACGTGTTACGGGATTGATGATGATGATATGTAACTAGCCCTTCTGAGATATTTGTTATTTTTGTTTGATGCTGCAAGCATTTACAGTACTTGTTATAAACAAGTACGCTAGGCTTCACAAGTGAAATAAAACGTTCACACGTCGTAGTTAAATACATTTTGCTCTTTCATTCATTGTCAGCACACAACTCGCTGGCTGAGCCATCGGCATGAGCCGTCCAAGCGTTGTTTCAGTTGTAACAACTTGCCCCAGTACAATTATAACAACTTGCCCCAAACACAGTTTTTGTAGTTGAACGCACGTGGACGATAACACATCAATTTGAATTTCAATTTAACTTCTACTTGGCATAACCCCGTATACTATATAGTAGACATATTTCAAGTTTTATTCACGAAACATAAAACATGGCTCGTGAGATGATATTATGTAGGCATACCAAAATAGCTTTACATATTTTTTTCAACATCTCGTTAATTTCGTCTTCTTAACTCCCGATTTTTGGACAGCGTGTCTGCTGGTGGACTTCCAACCAACTACTGTCGATGGTATCTCCACATGTGCGCCATGTTTTCGTAAACCGCCTTTGTAACAACTTGCCCTTGTATACAACTAGCCCCTATATATATTAACATGTTAACTGCCCAAAAGTGTTTACTATTAACCAGATTGTTAAAATGTGCCTAGTTTGACCGTTATGGCGTTATCTGATTAATTTGAATGTTTCCGGGTGAATATTATGTTTACATTGCATGCGGAGGGGTCGTGACTTTACGGGTGTTAATGATGGCATTACTGACATGCTATTCCAGATCCCTTGTCGTGAACGTCTGGAAATTGGCGACAGCTGTTCGCGAGTGTAGCCCTGCTGATAGGCAAGGTTGCTATTCATAGATATATACCGATTAAATTGTATTTTAAAATTCAGGGTTTGCTAAAACATATATGACGGTCAATGTGTTAGAATATATATATTATATAACAGAACATGACGGTACGCACTAATTTTATTTAAAAGACTTCGCTGTGCGTCACGGAGACCTATAATTAGCACCACAACGATAGCTCCCCGGCAGTATATAAACAGACTCCCTGGTCAGTATTACAAACGTATACTCCTGTAAACAGGAACAACGAAGGTACTTAGTACATCACACGTGGACCGAGGGATCGGATTGAATTATCCTAAGTGGTTATCAGAAAACCAATGTTTCCTGGGCCATATTTCCCGAGTGGGCATACGATATGGCACAGTGCCCGCGGCGTTTTGTCGGGCAGACGCGTGAATGTCTCGACGGAAACACCCTGGGGCCTTATCAAGGCAATGAAAGGGGTTAACGAGTTGACGCGGGGTAATCCAGAGGGTTCCTCCAAAATGATACCTTGGTCTACACCATAGACATAAATAGAACACCCGTTAGTAAAACAAGACCGCTGAGCCCTTATCAGTTGAGCATAGTAAATAAGAAAAACGAATTAAACATTATGGTAGAATACATTGATCCTCATATAATTGGTATAACTGAATCATGGGCCAACAACATAGATATAACAGATGCTGAATTAGGACTGACAGGATATGTAATATTTATGAAAGATCGAATAGGAAGAAGGGGCGGGGGAGTTATTTTATATGTTAAAGAATCTATTCAGGCTTATGAAATAAAACTAGAAAGGGAAGCAGATTGCGATGAAGCTGTTTGGTGCAAAATTGTTTCAGGAAATTCAAAATTAACTATTGGATTAGTTTACCGAAGTCCAAACATAAACGAAGAGGACAACACAAAAGTAAAAAACGCTATAAAGGAAGTTAGTAAAGGGGAATGTATCATAATGGGAGATTTTAACCATGGACACATACAATGGAATTTTCTAGAGAGCACAGGGATTGAGGACCAACAATTTCTATTTTTAATCCAGGATAGCTTTCTTACTCAGCACGTACTAGAACCAACCAGGGGAGAAAACGTATTAGATATAGTTTTGTCATCACAAAAAGAATTAGTGGACAATGTAAAAATATTTGAACCATTGGGTAATAGTGAACATAATCATATACATTTTGACATCAATGTAAAATCAGAAAGTAAAAATAAGAAAACGTACAAGAGAAACTTCCACAAAGGTAACTACAAAGATCTGAGAAAATACTTAGCAAAGCTAGATTGGAATAACATGCTGATAAATAAGACCGCAATTGAATGTTGGAATATTCTAAAATATGAAATTGAGAGTATCATCGATAAATTTGTTCCCTTCCAAAAACAAGGAAAACGGTGTAGAAAGAAACACTTGTCAAAAGAGGCTATTAGAAAAATAATGCTAAAACAAACTATGTGGAGGGTTTATAGGCGTACCAGAAAGGAAGAAGACTATGCAAAATACAAAGAGGCACTTAATGCAGCTACAACTGAAATCAGACAATCTAAAAGAAGCTATGAGCAAAAACTAGCATGTAACATAAAAAATGACAGCAAGAGTTTTTATGCATATGTCAGGAGTAAACAAAACATACAAGACAAGGTTGGACCTCTAGAAGACAGTGCTGGAAATATAATACCACAGGGTTTTTTAATGGCGGAAGACCTAAATGGTTACTTCAGTTCAGTGTTTACCAAAGAAGATATTAGTTCATTACCAGTTGCTGATGCTAAATTTCAGGGGGCTAAATCTGACTATTTAGGTCCGTTAGTTGTAACTCCAGCATTGGTAGCTAAGAAAATAAAGGCAATGAAGGATAACAAATCACCGGGAGTGGATGGGATTCCTCCAAAATTACTAATGGAAACAGTAGAACAAATCAGTATACCACTTGCAAGAGTATTGAACTTATCATTAAAAGAGGGAGTTGTTCCATTTGAATGGAAACAAGCAAACATCATACCATTATTTAAAAAGGGTTCGAGAAATAAGTCAGAGAATTACAGACCAGTGAGTTTAACGTCAGTGATTTGTAAATTATTAGAAAGGTTAATTAAAGACCATATGGTGGACTTCCTCGTTAAGCATAAATTATTAAATTCATCTCAACATGGATTCCTTAAAGCGAGGTCATGCTTAACAAATATGTTATGTTTTTTGGAAGAAATCACTAAGTGGATAGACGTGGGATCGCCAGTAGATATTATCTACTTAGACTTTCAGAAAGCTTTTGACAAATTACCACATAAAAGATTACTACTTAAATTAAAAGCCCATGGTATCGGAGATGGCATAACTGACTGGATAGAACAATGGCTGACTGACAGAAGACAACGAGTTGTAGTAGATGAAGAAGTTTCAAATTGGAAATCGGTTTTGAGTGGGGTACCTCAAGGATCAGTATTAGGACCTATATTATTCTTAATTTATATCAATGACTTGGACAACAGTATAACAAGTAACGTACTGAAATTTGCAGATGACACAAAACTGTTTAGAAAGAGTAATACTGATGGTGATAAACAACATTTACAAAACGATCTAGACAGATTAGTGAAATGGTCTGAGAAATGGCAGATGTTGTTCAATTTTGGGAAATGTAAATGCCTACATACAGGACATGGGAAGTTGAATGTAAACTATAAAATGGGAGATACTGTTCTGGGTACTACTGTAAAAGAAAAGGACTTAGGAGTTACAATAAGCGCTGATATGAAAGTTTCAGAGCAGTGTGGTATTGCAGCTTCAAAGGGTAATCAAATTCTTGGATTGATTAGAAGAAACATAACATACAAGGGAAAAAAGTTAATTATACCTCTTTATAAAGCAATAGTTAGACCTCATTTAGAATACTGTATACAAGCATGGAGACCATATCGTAAGAAGGATATAGATACGCTTGAACGCATACAAAGGAGAGCAACTAAAATGATTCCAGAACTGAGAGACCTTAGTTATGAAGAACGCCTGAAAGAATGTGGTTTAACAACTCTAGAGACAAGGAGGTTAAGAGGAGATCAGATTTAAGTTTTTAAGATATTGAATGGGTATGAAAATATTGATAGAAATATGTTTTTCTCACTCAAGAAGGATACCAGAACTAGAGGACATGAGGTAAAATTAGTAAAGAATCAATGTAGATTGGACATCAGGAAGCACTCGTTCTCACAGAGGACAATAAATGAATGGAACAAATTATCTACAGATTGTGTAACTGCTAGCAGCGTGAATATGTTTAAAAACAAGGTTGACACATATCTCAGGAGGGCGGGTTATAAGTAGATGAACATTGTTGGACTCTCGATAAGCCAATGGCTTCCTTGTCCACTTGCCATCTGGTCCTTTGGCTTGGATGGCAAATCTTGTTAAATTTTGTTAAAGTGATGCCGGCATGGACCAGTCACATTCATGCTGCTGCACGGCAAGAACCCACTGGAGGCCCAAATTAATGAATGTTGTAATGTGTACAGAATGAGTTACATGATAGTGGTTTATACAACGAAGAAAAGGCAGACGACGACCAAAAAGTGGAGAGCCTCATTAAATGCAGATGACTTAATAAAGAACAAAAATATTATTAATGAGCTGACATCTAGTAGAGTTTTAAAAAAGAGTTACAAATATGCATACACACACGCATACGTTATTTATAAAACTGAATCCTACCCCTATAACATTTTATGTTGCACCCAATCAATGTGACTACTGGGAAACACTTAATGTACGCTACCCCCAAGAAAAACAAACGTATCTGTAATATATTGATATTTCAGAACATTTTCGAAACTGTTACATTCATTCACATATACACTAACACAGCACAAACATTTGCAACATAAATTACTTGAAAATACAATACAAAACTATTTGTAACATGCTATGTTCACACTATAAACAGTACTATCCTATGTGTCATGCAGTGGATGCAACTGTTTCTGGCGTGCAATGAAATGCCGGCCAGTGGTCCACGCCCGCTTCACTGCAGTGAGCTGGCTTATCTGTCTTGTTTATAGGAGGATGATTAATGATGTAACTCTATGGTCTACAGCCATCTCTTCTACCTTGTATAAAAACCAAAATTGCTAGGTATGCTCCACTTGGTCTACCTTTCCAAGTTATAATATTCGGTTCATTTAAACCAGTATGGCTGCACGATTAAATATTGATGGAACTGATTAAATGTTATGTAGAAGTTAATTCGGTAATGTTCACATCAAACGGGTAATTCAATATTTATCAAAACCATCAGACCTGCAGTCTACCACTGTCATTCCCACATGCCCTACATATGGAATCAGTGAAGCCACGAGACGTGCAATATACCATCTGGGGTATGTATATCGTGTGGATATATCTTGAAAACACCATTCGGGTTATATGTAACAGGGTAGTTGATATGGATGGGTGAGTAGATCACAGTGTCTGTGGCGTAGATATGTTACATAAGTTGAGTTTAGACGCAAACAACATGTCGATTTCCTGTTGGTAAGCATATCAACGTGCTTACAAGTATATTTTTATTTGGTGAGCAATAAAAGTGTTTATTATTATTATATAACCAGACTACCGCACTTATGACGTATCTATCAGTATAGCGCGACCCATGAAATTAAAATGCAGTGTGTTCAACAAGGTTTTCCTAGTAAATCACTGACGTGATGTTCTTAAATTTTCTTGCAAATGGTTATGTTTGAGCAACTCTTATATGTACATAGGCCCAAAACAATTACTTTATTTCGCAATAACGTAAACTGTTAGGACAGGCTTGAAACAGTGATGCATCTCGGGTGACAGTGAGGCGGCCAGACGGTATCTAATAGGGTTTGTAATGTTAACACTGTTTCCTGTAGCAATAACGACCCTAGCTGTCACTGCTTCAACTCTAAATATGTCACTGGATCTAAGTAGGCCCTTCATGCCTGCACAGGCTTTGCTTTAGTACCAACTGCATATAAACAAAACGACACGCACACGCACACCAGACATATACTACGCAGCAGGCTTAGCCAGTGCATAATTGACGTGCGTGCGTCAAATCGCAAATACAATTGTTATAGTTGCTTTGAGTAGACCTAAAGTAACCACCTATTTTACACAGTAAGTCTTGCTGACTAATGTAGGCCCTACTCTATTTAAAACAAGAAATTAATTTATTTACTTGTAATAATACGCAGACCTAGTTAAGATATGGCTTCGCTTTTCTTCTTTAGGTGCGACATCTGGCGACATTGGCAATCATGACCCTCCACACAGTTCTGTCATTGGCAGGTGTTAGCTGGGTGTCATTGGCTGGTCTTTCAAGCCACGTGTTTATACTGTTGATGTTGTCTTATATTACGATGCTATCCAGATAATTGAAAAAATGTACATGATTAATCATAACTTTTAAATTAACTGTTATATTGCAGCGTGGTGTACCATACATATTTATTTATTATCCTTTGCTACAATTCATGAATACGCCAGATTAGCCACTTTTAACTTTATTTAACTGATTGTTAAATGAAGATAAAGGTGGTTAATGAAGACTGGGTGACTTGTGAACAGGCCCGATGTACATCAGGCATCCACGGTTGCTACGTGGGTGTTGAAAAGTAATTGAAAATACCAATTAGGTTACCTACATTTGAACCAGTTTCAATTACCTTTAAAACAAAACTCTAATAATTACAATTCTTGCTTTTAAAAACCGTGTCCACAGTGGCTACATACACAACAGTTCTCCTGGCACGGGATTCTTTCGGTCCGTCACACCGGCACCTGGATAAATCAGATCCATCACTATATTCCGGGGTATTGCTATTTGCCCAAACAAGATGGTCTGGTAAAGGAAGAGCTGACGCACTGCACTATAAGTGGGGTCATATTGTCTATTCCCGTCGACCCGACGAATTGCACCATAAAAATAGAAGCATTTAAGAGGACAGGGGGAGAAGAGGACGGGGGGAAGAGGACAGGGGGAGAAGAGGACAGGGGGAGAAGAGGACGTCCAAAAGAAACGTACCAACGAACGATCGCAAGAGAGAGGCACATACCCAGACAATAAAACCACATGACCTAGAGAAAGAATGACTGCAGATATAAATGGACGGGGTCAACTGCTCGTTGCCTTGTGTGTATGACGGCACCGGGAGGGAGCAAATGAGTAAGATTAAAACGCCATCTGTTCGACAACGTGATGCCCATCACCAGTGGTTGTGATGACGCAAGCACCTATTTCAAGCGCCCAGTGGCTCTGACTATCGTCCTCCTGGTGTTAATTAACTCCCAAACTTATGTTACTGTGAATATGTTATACCTCAGTCCTCATGTTTCGCCTGGGATTCTTCAGTGTCAATATCGGTTATACGTTAGTCCCTTTTTTCTTCATTCATAGTGTCACGATATATGTTATACGTTAGTCCCCATGTTTCGCCTGGGGTTTCTTCCTAGTATCAAGGTGTCTGTTATACGTTAGTCCACATGTTTCGCCTGGGGTTTCTTCCTAATGTCACGGTGTGTTCCCCCTGGGTTTCTTCGTAGTGACATGGTGTGTGTTATAAATAGTAATGCCCATGTTTCGTTTTTGTTTAACCTTGTTAGTGTGTGTGTGTGTGTGTGTGTGCGTGCGTGCGTGCGTGCGTGCGTGCGTGCGTGCGTGCGTGCGTGCGTGCGTGCGTGTTTTACTGTTATTGTATTTTTCATATTTATATATAATATAATTTCATATTTCCTAATAAACGATAACATTGACAATAAAAACAACAACAACAGAGACACTTACCAGTATCTGTCTTTGTCGATATGTTGAGAAACGTCAAATCCAAACATGCTATCACGGGGTCCACTGCGCACGGTCGGTAGCCGTGTATCGACGTTGAAGCCGGTCACGGTGAAGACGAACAATCCGTGGCTCAGTACCAATACCAGTAAGCACTCTAACTCCATCGCGTGTTGCGTGTTGCGAGTGCAGAAATTCCAAAGTAGATGCACTGTGTATGTTGAAGGCTATCGCCAATACCTTTGATTATATCGTACACTACCGTGCTACACAGGGTATCGCACGCGTCGTGGTGCGTTGGAACCCGGTGGTATGTCGCCAGTCAAAAGAACGTTATCGGTTTGACCCTCTCGTGTGCTTGCGTGTACTTCGGTGTTATTCAAAGATCGCATGCGTTATTTTTGCCAAGTGTTTGCTGCTAATAACGTACCATGTAGTTTATACTGTGTGTATTTCCAGCATATTGGAATAGCTTTGCGTTTAGATATACACAGCCAATGGCCGGCCAAACAACGTTCCTTACGAATATTCGAAATGTTTATTACATCCTTACTGCTGAAAAGACTTCCTCAACGTCGCGACGGTCGATCGAAAACGTCGATGTGTTTAGTGGTGTCACGAGCAATGTTGCTACTCGAATAGTCCATGTCATGTGCGAGAATCTCCAAAATAGTTAATTATAAATTTCAAATCGCAGCTGTTTGCCTATGCGCATACGTACCAGTAAAGTAAAACGCGTTTTCGTTCAGTAGACTAATTCAACACACACGTGAGAAGCGTAGTCAGCTTCATATCGCTTCTTTCACTGCTCAGGATCAAGACATGCAAACACACACCAGAGAGAAAGATCTATGAAGCACAGCGCCCGGCTTCATCCTGGAGAGCCGAGAGTGCTCTGACTTGTGTAATCCGTCAGCTGTAACACTTTGATGTTGCCGGCCTGTGACGGCAAGAGCTGCTCCGGACTGGAAGGATCACTCCCGTCCGTCTTGAACTGACAGGCCGCGCCGGTGGTCGCAGTTCACTGCTTCACCACTCGTGTGTTGTGGCAGCCCGGTGTGGAATAGAGCAGAGACAAACTGAAAAGTCAATCACCAAATATGAAACACGCTATGAAACAAACCGGCCGTCACCCTTAGCTTTTGTCTCTATAGACTCGTGTAATGCGGCAAAAACGGTTGACTTCAATGAGAGATACGAGTTCGCAATGGTGAAGTCGACGTTACGCAACGTCCAAGATGATACAGTGCTGTCTCTGTATGACGTCAGCAGCAGAAAGCCTATTCCAATAGCGTTTAGTTCTGTATACTAATCCGACAGCTCATCCTATGCATACTAATCCGGCACTGTGTAAAAGATCGTGGCTAGGCAACGTTTATTTGCATGGAACACGACTCCCTACGTACCACGTACACCCTTGGGTCACCCTGCTTAACGCGACGCACCAATGGCTGCTCCGGCGTCGTATGACACGACTTCCCGCTGTGTGCGTTCCTCCCTGCCTACACGGGAAGTGGAGAATCAAAGCCAGCCCACTCTGACTCCCCTTGACATCATCGCGAGTGGCCGAATCAATCAGAGCAGATCGTTTGCTTGTCCACCAGGCCGAGGTGTGAACATGGACGACGATATATGGGATCGTATATCCTCGTTTGCGATAAGCCGGGACGACTGTGATAGCCTCGGGGAGTGGACGGATAGAATCACTGGTGACTGCTCGGACCGACGTGTGGCCACTGTCCGTCGAACCCTCCCTTCTCGGGGTAACCACGCTCGACACGAGCGCCACCTCGCGACAGGGTCGTTGCCACCTCGCGACCAGGTGGCAACGATTACGTTTGCCACCCTAGATAAGCCGCTGTCTCGATGACGCGGACGATGATACACGCTGGAACAGTTGACATTAATATGGCTGACATAGGACACCGCGGCGGACGACTGCATTGGGGAACAACGTAGCACCCCGCTTATACGTGAACAGACGAACTTGATCGAGGCCAGCGTTTTTGATAACGTTCGTGCGTTGCGTCTACGGTTCAACCGCATGCTAACAATTCATACCGTCGAAGAAATCACTTGGTTATTTGATAAACAGCGCCATAATTGTCAACATCGGCGGATTACTTATGCAAATGAGTTTTTTACGACGTCGTTGTTTCCTCGCCCGTTACATTTCATTTATAAACCGGTCGATCAGGTTTCAGGCGAGGCTTTTCGTTGTAACTCGGGTGCAGCGGGATCATAATAATCAGGCACGTCCTCTTCGAGAACTGTGAGGCATTTTGTCAACAGTGCACGCGCCTGGGGGGGACTGCACGCCTACGGCCACATTTTTATCGCGTGAGTGACGCCATGCGCCGCTGTCGAACTAAATGTGCCAACTAGGACATAACCAGCATTCCAGGGTCACACGCAGGGCATGACTAGTTCTTCCATCATCAAAACCTTATTTGTTTAAATTTGCAATGACACTTAACGGAGTGTGTGGCCCTTTTTACTGGCTCTCCGAGGCTCGATCAACTTTTCATTGTTTCTTCAATTCTACCTTGCGCTGTTTCAGCCATTGAAAAAAGTATGAATTAATTAATTACACATCTAGAGTACATATATTAACGAGAAATGGACAGCTGAATCAAATGTTGAAAGACACAATCATTATTACAATAAAGATTTTAAACTTTTTGGTGGAAATTGAGACAGTTGAAGTATCTTAGATGTCCGAGAAACAATCACTAAGACGTTTCTCTGAATTTATTAAACGCTAAACTTGCTAATGCAATAGATTAGTACGCGTCTTTAATGCTAATTTTACTTGATGATTGATACCCTAGCAACACAATCTGTTAACACCACATCTAGCTGACCTATTAGTTACATTAGTACATCCGGCCGACACAGAAACGAACTGGAGTTAGGCCCACTCTGTTACAGCAGTCTACAAAGTGCATGACGTAACTTGACGACGATACGCGAGCCAAGCGGATGTCTTCCAAATTATGAACCAGATGACGCGCAGGGGTTGTTACTGCAATTACATTCTAAATATACCTCATACGGGGCACGGACACCCCCTCGGACACCCGTTGCTCTATTTTTCTGTATACTTCTTTACTGACTAATAAGTATAACTAATATATACACAGTGAACCAGATATAGTCTGCATAACGTCTTCATAAAGTCTAAAGTTATAAAGTGTTTATAACATCAATTGTAGAGTGGTTTATTTCCTCAATTCTATATGTGGTGTCACATAAAAGCTTACTATTATTATTATTATTTTACTGTGGCTTCAACACAGTCAACCAAATATAGTATATCTAAACTCTTTATAAAGTAAATTGTAAATAAATTGCTATAAAAGTTTATCAACTGATCAATTATTACTACCACTGTACTTCTAAACTATGAATAAAAGCGATAAATGTCCGGGGAATATATGTCCGGGGGAGATATCACGCTCACCTCACTCAGACCTGCCTTTCTTTCAGTAGTCACGGCCGTAGTCGTGGTTGAAAAAACCTTAAAAATCTTCCCCAACGTAACGTGGGTTCTGGTTTTTAGGGCATTTAATAACTTGGTTTTCCAGAAAGCAAGTAAGATAATGTCTCGATATAAATATAGGGGCGTGTGTGCGTGCGTGTGGGCGTGCGTGCGTGCGTGCGTGCGTGCGTGCGTGCGTGCGTGTGTGTAATTGGGAAGGTGACACTAACAATGCCATTGTTTTGCTTGTTGTAAACGTTAAAATACGGTTATTTGGCTTCACACCGCCTCGACCACCGCATAAACATTGGTAGTGTCTACCCCAGCTATATAAGCAGCTGCGACAAATGTTGTTGTACCAAAACGCTGTTTTCCAAGAAGCATCACGTCGTCCCTGTTTTATGTTCGCAGACGTCTCTGGACAGCTTGAAGACTGCGCGATCGTCTATGCAGCTTGAGTGATTCTAAAAGAAGAAATGTACGTTGACAACTATCTACCATGAAGCATATCATATTGTTTCTAAGGATGAACCAGAGCCACATTTAAGTAAATCGCTTAAATTACTTAATGGTGGTACTTTAAAAACAACTTTGTTAGTGACACATTAACGATACATTTACGTAAAATACAGTATTCTTAATGATACTTATTACTAATATGTACGTATTTGTGAGCAATATAGTGTACAGTAATAAAAACAAGGAAATAATGTAGTCATCAAATCGGGACATGTTCTGTCAATGAAAATGTCAAGCTTGAGGAAAATCAGAATGGACGTCTTCGTCTTCAACTTGCATATCCTGTAAGCGTTCACAGAACGTTGCTATACCCTGCTCTTTGTATAACCGATGTGACTCCCCAGCTATACCAGCCGCTGTCGTTGTCTCTGCTCCGTATATTGCACGACACGTGATAGTTTTTGGACCCTAGACTTGCGAGACACGAGCGAGTCGGCAAATCATCGAACATTCTTCTTACTGACTCACTGTTGTCAAACATCTCACAAAGTTCGCGTGTTTTAGAGTGTTTTTTCCAGACTTTCCGGAAACTGAGATTCACAGCTGATGGCGTGTTCGGAAATGCATTACTGACATCATCGGCGTGCAGTTGTCAGTGCCGTTTCCGGAATTAGACAGTTCAAACGTTATTCCCACCCAGGGCCATTGAGCCCTTTGTAATGTATAATTCCCATGTTGAAAACAATTCAATAATGCATTAGGGCCTATATGATACTGCACACTTTTTTCATATATATTAAGTCTGGATTTTCTTTAAAAAAAATCTGTTTCTTCGAGGACTGGTCACCTGTGTAATACGAGAGGTGACTTCGTGTACACACCGGAGACTTTCGTCATTACATCGACGAGACGGCAAACACCCAGTAGGGGAAGGCAGTGTTAGTTGAGCCATTTTTCATTCTTTTTGGTGTCTATGGCGCAAACATATTCATAAGACAACATTTATTTACTCACATAAACAATGATTATTAGTAGATCATTCTATACCAAGATAATATACCTAGCGTACATATCGATAATTATATATAGCTGATTCAAAGAGGGTTGGTAAACTGGCTCAACTAACACTTGGTGTGGGGTAAGTTGAACCATAGTGTAGCGTAATTTTGGATCAATACTTTATTTGTATAATTTACGTAGGCCTTATACAAAAAATTCATAACAACTCAGCCAACACATTTACCCAATTGGTACAACACGTATCTGACAAGACTACGCGCTTAATTAATAAGTCGACACACTTAATTAATATAGACTTAATTAATATAGGCCAATCGCAACTAGTATAACTAACTGCTAACATGTTGCTTTGTAGCTATCCGATGTCCCAATTTGCTCGGAAAATATAATTCCTTGGTGTATTTTGGGATAGAGAACACTAGTCTTCATTTCTTAGCCACTGCTCAACTAATCCTCATTTAGGCCTTGGCTCTGGGTTAGTTGAGCCACCCACGTTTCCCAGGAAACTACAGCAGCGACAGTTACATATGGTACCACCCAGTGACTGAACATGTTCTTAGAACACGATTGACATATAATAGGTTATGTTTGTCACAACAGTCAGAACATGTGAGCTAAAAGTATGTTTTTTGATGTTTTTCGAAACTTGGTAATTGTGATTAAGGTCTGCTGGTGTGTAAACTATCAACGTCCGTGACCAGACTTTATTGTTTGTGCACTTACAAATAGTTTAACTATACACGGAGAAGAAGATAATTTACATCACTTCGAAGTTAATTAAATAAGCTTAATTGTCGAAGCTAGTTGAGCCACCCAAGACCTGAGGGAGGTTTAGTTGAGCAACGGTTAAAGAACGAAGACGAGTGTTCTTTACCTCAAAATACATTAAAGAATTAATTTTTCTGAGCAAATTGGGACATCGGATAGCTCCATGGTAACTTATTAGCAGTTAGTGAAACTTTTTTGTAATTGGCATATAAGTCTATATTAATTAAGTGTGTTGACTTATTAATTAAGCGTGTAGACTTGTCAGAGACCATTGGGTAGATGAGTTGTTATGAATTTTTTGTACAAAGCCTACGTAAATTATACAAATAAAGCATTTACGCAACTTACGCTACGCTGTGGCTCAACTTATCCCACACCAAGTGTTAGTTGACCCAGCTTAACAACCCTATTTGAATCAGCTATATATATAATTATGCATGCTAGATATATTATGTATTTACTTGGTATAAAATTATCTACTAATAATCATAGTTTATGTGAGTAAAAGCAATTTTGACTTATGAATATGATTGCGCCCAAGACATCAAAAAGAATGAAAAATGGCTCAACTAACACCGCCTTCAATCCATCTTCCGACAAATGCCAACCCATATCTGGGAGAGGAATTACGGGTGACCGAGGTTGGCCGGCTGGGGCAGATCACTGGAGGTTGGTGATAATCTGACGTACCTCGTTTTATTTTAAACGCCTGATGTGAAACAGTAGGCCCCATTACGAGCCCAATGGACCCGCTGAGGACGACTGACACCATGTGGTCGAGGCAACCTCGCTTGGTCGGATGCGTACGTAGAGCAAGGCAGCTCGGGGCTCTCTTCAACTTACTCGTTTAACAACATTAAACAAGGTATAACAAGCCTTCACAATATCTCTTCAACTTACTCATTTAACAACATTAAACAAAGTATAACAAGCCTTCACAATATCTCTTCAACTTACTCATTTAACAATATTAAACAAGGTATAACGAGCCTTCACAATATCTCTTCAACTTACCCATTTAACAACATTAAACAAAGTATAACAAGCCTTCACAATATCTCTTCAACTTACTCATTTAACAATATTAAACAAGGTATAAAGAGCCTTCACAATATATCTTCAACTGACTCATTTAACAATATTAAACAAGGTATAACGAGCCTTCACAATATCTCTTCAACTGACTCATTTAACAACATTAAACAAGGTATAACAAGCCTTCACAATATCTCTTCAACTTACTCATTTAACAGCATTAAACAAGGTATAACAAGTCTTCACAATATATCTTCAACTTACTCATTTAACAATATTAAACAAGGTATAACGAGCCTTCACAATATTGCTACCCGAAGCACGAGGTATAACGAGTCTTCACATTATCTCTTCAACTGACTCTTTTAACAACATTAAACAAGGTATAAGAAGCCTTCACAATGTCTCTTCAACTTACTCATTTAACAACATTAAACAAGGTATAACAAACCTTCACAATATCTCTTCAACTTACCCATTTAACAACATTAAACAAGGTATAACAAGCCTTCACAATATCTCTTCAACTGACTCATTTTATAATATTAAACAAGGTATAACAAGCCTTCACAATATCTCTTCAACTTACTCATTTAACAGCATTAAACAAAGTATAACAAGCCTTCACAATATCTCTTCAACTTACTCATTTAACAATATTAAACAAGGTATAACGAGCCTTCACAATATATCTTCAACTGACTCATTTAACAACATTAAACAAGGTATAACAAGCCTTCACAATATATCTTCAACTTACTCATTTAACAGCATTAAACAAGGTATAACAAGTCTTCACAATATCTCTTCAACTTACGCATTTAACAATATTAAACAAGGTATAACACGCCTTCATAATATTGCTACCCGAAGCAAACAAACAGGTGGCAACAGTTTTGTTTTAAAAAATTGTCAGGCTGCTAGCATTTATACAATCAGTAGATAATTTGTTTCATTAATTTATTGTCTTCTGTGAGAATGGGTACTTTCTGATATATAATCTACTGTTCCTTCACTGTCGTTAGCGTTACGTGTCATCTAGTTCTTCTATATTCCTCAAGTGAAAAAATACTTCTATCAATATTTTCATAACTGTTCAACACCTTTGATTGATCTCCTCTTGATCTCCTTACTCGTTATAACGACATCGAAATTTTTTCTCAACAACGTCACATCGAAAGGTGCCGTATTAGCGCAGGTCTGAGCCTGAGACCGTCTCCAACACCAGACTCCAAGAAACAACAGAACATGAGAACATTTGCATCATCCTGAAAAGGAGAAGATGGAATTGGTTCGCACATGTCTTCGGGATGACCTCACAGCGTTGACTTTGGCCATCAGAAGGGAAGAGAAAAAGGGGCAGACCAAAAACAAAACAGACGAACCATGGAATAATTCTAAACGTAAGACCGCTGGGCTGACAACGGTATAACTGCAATGAGAGCCCAACATAGATATAACTCGCGATATCTCATGCGAGTCTTACGTGCTGCACCAGGGCTCGTCCATGTGGTGAAGTGTGCATTGACGGACATTCGGAATATGGAATACAACCTATAGCTGTTTGCATATCAACTATTATGTGCTACCTCTTTTTATGACAATCTTGCACCCAGCGGTTGTAAAAAATGTATTTCTATATTATGCATAGCACGCCAAACGGAAACTGAAATCGATGGTGTTTTCTGCTAAAACTATTTTGAATATATCCAACATGCGGCAGTGTTCAGTACTATTCTTCGCTCTCATTACTCAGATAGGTTCGTCCGCGTACACGCGCATACACGCACACACGGACATGCGCGCATACACCCACGCACACACAATATATGCCCGGACACACACGCACACACTAAGAAAACACGTCACGAAACCCCGAGGGTGGGGGTGGGGTGGGGGCATCCAATACAGTGCAGGCCTACCCTACCATTCTTGAGTCAAATCCCAACGTTTTGTGTGTGTTTTCTGAGACTAATGCACAGTAACGCTCGCAACGCACTTATATGCGTATCAAATCACAATTGTTAGTTAAGTGTATAATATATTTTGACACATCCTACTTTACTTAACATTAATCTATGAATGAAATATTTGTGAATTAATCTACATCATGAAGCAATATATAGTTTACTCGTTAATCTACATCACGTATCGTGAAACGATATACTCGTTATATGATATATATTTGGTTTTACTCCATCTACTTGAAATGGGTATAATATTGCCTAACTTGTGGAATGTGACAGTATAATGTTGCCTAACTTGTGGAATGTGACAATATAATGTTGCCTAACTTGTGGAATGTGAATATATAATGCATATATTTCAATACGCTCAACTTCAAAAGGATATTTTTGGCAGAAGTCTAACACGTTTTTTGGGTGGGGGCTCAGTTAGATCAATTATCAAAGATAGTATACTGGCAATGTGCTGAGTGGCCTCCTTGGGACGACACTGGCAATGTGTTGAGTGGCCCACTTGGGACGATACTGGCAAAAAAACTCTTTGCTGGCAATGTGTTGAGTGGCCCCCTTGGGACGAAACTACAATCGCTGCATGCCAGTCTGCTAGACTCGGGAGCTTCACGAAAGTGTTTGAAAGAGGACACTGGAACGCATCGGCATTGACATGAAGCGTGGGCGAGAGGGGAAGTTGTATAACATTGCGTCACCGTTAGTATGTTACGTATGTGAACAGGGTGTGAACCTAATAGGTCTACTGTACATGTATCAACTGGGGAAAAGGACGGCCTGAATTGTCAATGAACTTGTTTTTTTTTTGCATGCGGATGTATGAAATATCACAATACAACTAACAACCTTGGCGCTATTTATATGACGAAAACACTACTAGTCTCCCATGTAGCCAGGCCTAAAAAAATTACCAATATTGCTTGATTAAAAAGTGACATTTCATCCATAAAGATGGCACTTAAAACTAATGTCTGACCCCAGAACCATCTCATGGTGACTCACACGTCAGTGACACAACTTTCACGTGATGCATTGTAATGTAAGTTTAAACTAATGTCTGACCCCAGAACCATCTCATGGTGACTCACACGTCAGTGACACAACTTTCATGTGATGCATTGTAATGTAAGTTAAGATGCAAGACATCTGCTGGAGACAAGCGCGCTAGACATAAACAATAGGTCAGTCAGTGTATGCCAGCATCGGCGCGGCAATACTCAGTTGGGATACAACCACGTTATCCATTCACAAGCTGCCTTCTTACGATGTCAGAAACAAACAGTTCTCTGTCCTCAGATACTGACCACCGTCTACCATCACGTCTTTCACACTTCCACTCTCCCACGCATGTCGATCCTCACCTAGCCCCAGTAAACAAGTCTGCTTCTCATTTCCCGTTTGTCTTCCTGTCTCGCAGGGTGATCCATTCACTGCCGGGACGGTAGCAGTAACGAATCCAGTCAGCTAAATGTGTCCAATTCAAACTTGACCTGACAGTACAAAGACAAGTTGTTTCCACTCGCCGATAAGATGTGCCGCGCTGCCAGTTGTTGAGATGCATCTGAGAGTGACTGCAATTGGTACTTTCGTGTAAGTTATACGTGTTTGTAACACGTATACGAGTGACGTGTAGATAGATGTATATAATAATTGTTCATTGTGCTGTAAAAATGCAATAATCTGACTACATTGCTACAGTAAAAAACAAATTGGCCGTGGCTAAAGTTACGGCATTATTGTAGCATTAGCATTTATGATAAATGAAGTTACCCAAGCCCTGGTCCTAAGCGTTGTTTATTACGAGACTTGTGCCGATAGTAATCTAACTTTGGCCACTCTTATTAAAATTAGATCGTGCTCTCATTCAAGAGTTTTATGCCTAACTAATTATGTTGTTTATTATTATTAATGTTATATATTAAACTTGACATATTGCCTTATTGGGCAGTCTGGATAGAACTATCATTGGCTGTATACAGGCCCTACTAGTAGTGGCCTAAAGGACGCACTAAGTCGAGCGTTTGTGTAAGTTCCGTTCCCATTTTTCCCCTCAAAATGTCCCATTTTGGCCAGTATCTCGCGGGCGAGCTGATCACCATCCATGGGCCAAATTTAGCCCGCAAGCCAGAGCAATAATTGCAGATCGAGCACTTTCGAAACTATCTGGAAGTCGGCCTGATGTCCACCTGGTGCACACATCAAAACGATTACTACTACACATAGTCACTAGATGGAGGCACCAACTAACACATGATCATTGTCACATTTAGAATGATTATAGTAGGAATTTGCGCTGTAAAAGAAACGAAATTATTATTATTTACACATTCGCTATAATCTTCTTGATTGTTTTCTGTCACATGCCGTGGCGTAGACTGACATTTGAATGCGTGTGTGTGTTATGGTTTTATTTCATATCAAATAAATCACACATGATGCAGATTACCATGGCATGGTTGTGGCCATTTAAAACATGCGACACGTATAACTCTTCTAGCTTAACTGGATTAATTTATATCACGTGCACTGGACCATGACACACTGTCATGGTTCACTGAATCCTCCACAATAATACCATTCCACTAGGCTGTTGTGTACGGTGACAAAGAGGATATAACCAGACCAGACCAGTCATGTTAACCTTTAAAATGTCGATAAATTATGTTTTCACAACGTTGTACGTACACACCTTTTTCCTTCCATTTAGCAGTAGCAGTTTGTGTGGAATACCTTTTGTCTTTGATGCTGATTCAGACAAATAAGTTGTTTTGAAGGCACTTAGCCTTAGGCGATGTTTGCCTTCTTCAGTGAGCTCTGTGAACCCATGTATATCTCCAGCTAAATAGATTAGTTCTATTGTTAAGAAGCTTTGATTACCAGTAGTGTAATCTCGCCGTTATTACAGAAACAACATTATTTGAACTAAAGAACTCTGCAGAACATTGCCAGTGAAATACTTTGCTCATAAGTACGTGCAGTAGCGCAGTGGTTAAAACAGACTCTCAACTGAGAAGACCAGGCTGAATGTAGCTGTGCTCTAAAACGGGGACAGTATTGTTCATTCCGTGTTGCCTCAGTTTATTCAGCTTATTATTTAGTACAGAGCTGAAATTATGTGAACGGATAGCTTTCAAGCAGTAGTTGCAGCATGGCTGAATGCTTTCCACATGGTGTTTGAAGAGAGACCTCTGCTAGAGAGTGACAGGTCAAGTACTTTGAGCAATCCTGAAGACTGTATATCTATAAGAATATACGTTTACCTTTTTATTTGTCAGTTGAATTGACTACTGTGAGTAACCTGCAGTTGTTTCAGTAACACAGTTGTACTAATTGACTGCTGTGAGTAACCTGCAGTTGTTTCAGTAACACATTTGTACTAATTGACTGCTGTGAGTAACCTGCAGTTGTTTAAGTAACATATTTGTACTAACTGACTACTGTGAGTAACCTGCAGTTGTTTCAGTAACACAGTTGTACTAATTGACTACTGTGAGTAACCTGCAGTTGTTTCAGTAACACATTTGTACTAACTGACTACTGTGAGTAACCTGCAGTTGTTTCAGTAACACAGTTGTACTAATTGACTACTGTGAGTAACCTGCAATTGTTTCAGTAACACATTTGTACTAAACTCTGCCTAGAACTAGACTATCAGTGGTTCAGTTACGGAATATATAGTGACACTTTGCCAAAGACATATCTAAACAAAGAATACAAACTGCAGAAGAGAAATTATAATGCACAACATTTAGAACATTATATTGATAGTTTAACTGATATTATTATTACACCAAGTATAACAATGTTTTATTGTTGCATACATACTTTCTGGGTTGCAATATGAAATCATAATCACATTTATGCAGCTCAACAAACTTTGAACAAACATGAAACATATGTACACAAATTATTTTATTGTTCATAATTAGACACAATGAAACAAGAGGTCACCACGTACCGAGTGACACGATGCAAGTGCAACCAATGCAGACCACTCGATACTATCAATGTCAACTTTGTCCAGACTGCATCACTATGGATCGAGTTGCACAGTGCAACCAACACAGATCACTTAACATGGTTGATGTCAAACTTGTCCAGACTGTGTCACTATGGATCAAGTTACACGACACAACCAACACAGATCATTTGACACTGTTGATATCAAATTTGTCCTGATTGCGTCCACTATGGATCAAGTGATATGACGCTACCAACACAGATCACCTGACACTGGCAAATTTACCACATCACCTGCCAACTTGACTGAGCACTATGACATAAAACATCACACTTTAATAAGAACTTGAAATAATTTATTCATGTGGGACAAATACCATTTCTCGTCAAGTAAATTAGCTTCAGTTATTGATTAATATATGGAACATAACAATTCCACCAGCCTGAATGGACGAGGCAACTTAACTAGTGACTCTAGAACCTCTTCAATTATGAAAAAAATTGGCCTTCATAATCATCCATTGCAGAGAAGATGTCTCCTGAAATACAAATACATCCAGACATGTTAGTGTTGCTCTCTCGTAGTCAAAAATATGTACATACCCTTGCATTGTAACAATTGCAACAAAGAAGTGAACGAACGCTGGCACTCTGCTACGCAAGATACACCATTAAACACACCCAGTGTCTGACAGTGCTGTCACTTGGGTTGGATGTGGGCCACAACAAAACAGGTGCAACTGTGGCGTGTACAAATTAGGCAGAATTGATTTTATATGACACTACTTGGGTATTCTGCAAATGACAACACGTGACAACATAGAGCATAGCCAACACATGGAAATAGAGAGCACCGCAGCATTTTTTTATTTTTGCTAATTATTGATTGATCGATTATAATTAATAACAGTTTCCATATACTTAATATTTCTAATGAAATTGGCAACTTTGTCATAAACTTGGTGTCACCTGCGACAACAAGCAGGGCCAACCTAAAGTATGATATTTATATTCCAAAGCTAACCAAACTAAGACATATTATGTACAACTAATGCACACATGAGTCGCATGCACGGATCAGCACCTTCAAAACTTAATTAAATATTACCAACAAGTCAACAAATATTGCCTAAACTGCACGAAAATAACGAGTTATATTTGCAGGAAAATAACAAGTGTTAACAAAGATAAAATAATCAGGTTTCTTTACTCGCAGTGTATCTAAATGATCAGGTTTCTTTATGAATAATATTAATTTGTCTCTTCCTAATGTTATTGATGGTGTGACAGGGTCGCACAACATTGTTAATATGTGGAAATCTCACTATGAGGATTTATTTAATTGTTTAAATAAAGACAAAGATGTAAATAACCTTTGTAAAAATGTTGAATATGAGATGGACATAGAGGTGTCACACTCTGAGATTATCCAGGCCATAAGATCTGAAAGACAGTAAGAGTTGTGGCGTAGATGGTATATATGCGAACACCTGAAACATTGCAGTGATTACACTGGTATAATAATTCCACTGTTGTCTGTTTTACTAGTTTATTTGTCCATGGTATTTTACCTGAATCTATGGTATCTGTTGTACTTGTGCCTATTGTTAAAAACAAAAGTGCTAGCCTATGTAGTAAGAATAACTACAGACCTATCGCTCTAGCCAGTATTGTGTCCAGTCTTTGAAAAGTTAATTTATGACCGTATTGTTTGAATACATGCAGCAATCAGTTTGGCTTCAAAACAAAACAAAGTATGGAAATGTGTATATATGCCTTCAAGGAGGCTGTATTAAAATACCGTAGTTTGAATAATAATGTATGTTCATGTTTTTGGATGCATCCAAAGCATTTGATTGTGTAAATCACTATGTTCTATTTGAGAAACTCATCAAGCGGGCACACCCTTGTATATAGTTAGAATTCTAGTATTTTGGAATACTAAAAAATTGTATGTATGCTGGAAGTATATCATGTCAGACAGTTTTTCTCTCTTACAAATGGTGTATGTCAAAGAGGAATTCTCTCCCGTATCTTTTTGTGTCTACATGGATGATCTCAGTAAAAATTAAATAATGTAAATGCTGGATGCATAATAGGTGCAGCATTAATTAACCATTTGATGTATGCTGATGATTTAGTGCTCTTGGCTCCCTGATCAATGTTGCTGTCTGTCTATTCAGATTATGGCCTAGAACATCAAATCAAATATAACAGTACCAAAAATAATGTTATTATATTTTGTTGCAAAAAGTTCAAAGATATTCATATGCCAAACTTTGTGCTAAATTATGAAATATTGATGAGTTTATAAATGTAAATATTTTGGAAATGTTCTCACTGAAGATCTCAGTGATGATGACATGGCTAGGCAGTATAAGATAATTTATGCTCAGGGTAATGCCTTGATTCAAATATTCTACGTGTACTGAAGATGTAAAATGTTCTTTGTTTAAATCGTACTGTACTTCATTATATTCATGTCAGTTATGGTAATTATAGATCGGAATCAATTAGAAAATTATGTGTAGCATACAATGTGTTTAGATTGTTGTGCAATGAACCGAAGAATTGTAGTGCTAGTTATGTTTGTGTCACGGGCATTATCCACCTGCAAAATGTTGATCAGGAAAATTGTGTATAGTGTTATGACGTGTATAGCTAAGTCGGGTAATGCAATATTACAAAGTATTATGAATAGTGATGCATTATACACATCACCACTGTGTCATCACTGAGAAATATGCTATATATTTATAGTTTTTAGTTGTTATAGTCTAGTCTTTTATATGGATGTAATATTCGGAATAAAGTTACTGAATTGAATTTACTTGGTCTATCTAAATGATCAGGTGTCTCTACTCTGTTTATCTAAATGCTAGAAGAGTGTAAAGTAATGTACACGTTTAAAATGGCTAGGGTTGGGTTCAATTGTAATAATTTGTGCAACAATGTAATTTATTTTACTTTGAATAATGGAATTGTATATTGCAGTAACTTTTATTGGAAATTGTAAGCAAAAATTCACATAAGCCCTGTGTAAAATGAGCAGTAATGGTACATGTAATTTACATAAACCCTGTGTAAAATGAGCAGTAATGGTACATGTAATATCCGTTTATAAAAAAGTAGTTGACCTGAACCTATAAACTACTGAAATTTACCCTTTATGTAGCACTGTAACTGATTTTTGAAGCGCCGTAATTGCAATAGATTTTTAAGTGATGTAAATGTAATTGATTTTGAAGACATAAAATAATTGTAACTCAACTTTTTAAGTGTTGTAATTGTAATTTTATGATGCTGCGTCATTATAACAGGTCCCAACGTTGGCTGAGGCATGTCTTAAGTTTTTGTGAATGTGATTTTCATATACACAATATATCCAATTTCAGATTGTTGAGTTAAACATAAATGTTCAAAGTTGAATGAAGTATAACAATGGTTGGTATAGTTATGGCTGGTTTGGGGAAACACATGGCAATGCTCACCCACAAACTATTAATTATAGCATTCATCTGGTTCTCGTTGTCTCGTTCAATAACAAAAACAAATCAATCAGATCTACAAAAAAACTTTTTTTTTGATACCTCCATGGAATCTAAGCAATTTTATGATTCTTCACAGTGAAGAAACATTAAAGTGCTTGGATACCTCCATGGAATCTAAGCAATTTGATGTCACAGTGACATTTAAAATTAACCAGCAGTAAACATACAAATTATTTAGCAATAAAACCTTACCCCACAAGGGAAGACCAGAGAACTAAAGACCTTTAGAACCACGAATATAACAGAAGCAAATTAAGCCAGTTTACAATAGTGATTTGTGACCCAACTGGTTGCGCGACACTGTCTCGTTTTGACAATGAGCAGCTAAATTATATGTACATTTAGACAAGCAACATGCCATGATGATTATTGACTGGCCACTGCTTCAACATTGCTACCAACAGATGGTGGAATTCAAATGACACAATCTTAGTAACAAACTGGCCTCGCTAATCTCTCTCACTGGTGCTTACACAACCAATTCTTGCACTGCGACACTACATTGCACTGCGACACTGTCGCACTGCAACACTGTGTCTTATGTAAACCAACCTTTCAATTATGAAGACCAGCTCCCACTCAAGATAACGACATCAAGTTATACATTAATCTGACCGATGGTCAACCAGCCTTTACATTCAACACTTACAAAAATATAGACTGACCACATTTACATGTATCCCAGACTGCATCTATGCAGAAACATCCCACATCTATAGCAACAGTATCCAAACATAGCAACAGTATCCCGACACGTAAACTTAATGTACACGTTTGACATGTATGCATGCCATACACAAGTCATTACCAATCAATAGGAAGAGCCCGTTCAATAATCAAATTCACAACTACAAGACCTTGTATATTAAAATGTACATTTCCTTGTAAAGATATGAAACAATTAAATATGAGAAATGCTCCACTATCATTTAAACTTATCTTTCAACCTGAGGCTGGTTTTCTCTGCTTAAACAAAAACAGTTTTCCTGCCTGCCATCTGACACCGAACTAGGAGTGATTGATCAGCCAGGCATCCAAGCAGGCAAACAAATCAGTGATCCTGTATATACAAGCAAACCATAGACTCAGTACTTGTTGATGCCAAAGATGCGCACTCCATGGAAAATGGGTAGTTTAGGAAGCAAGACCGACAGGAGAGATACTGCATTGACGGCAAAATGATACGGGTCGTACTTGGTATAGAAGCTGGCCAGGAAGAACCTGCAACATATAAAACCACATAAACAGTCTACATAAAACCTTGGCTTTATACATAGATTATGAAGACCAGTCTAAATTATCTCTCTCCCTATATTAACAGAACTATTCCAACCTGCTATTCTCTATTGTGGTTCCAGTGTTATTCTAACCAACTATTCTGTCCTGTGGTATCACAAATTATTGCAAATAGTTATTCATTCTCTCCCACAAGAACACACTTGTTTTTTACTATCCAATTGTACCGAGTTATCACAATCTTTCACACAGAATGCACTCAAATCACAAGCAGTTTGTTTTTTCTCTCTAAAAGTCTTACTCTATGATATATTTATTACAGCCAGTTATTTGTTCTCTCCTATGGCCCAAGGTTATCACAGTTTAGTCTATCAACTATCAATTAATAGCCAAGCTTGTCTGCATCTATAAAGTATAGTAGTATACTTGGTCAACTCTTATACAAAGAGTGGCAGATATATAAGGTGAAACCCAGGACTCTACAGGATACAGAAACTCTTTTGTCCCTGGACCTTATCTGTTTGGAACATCCTGGAGGTGCAATTGGTTGAGGTCAAAGACACCTCCAAATTCAAGGAACTGCTGAGTCATGCTCGATGTAATAAAAATAATTTGCTGTGTAAGTTCTGTTAGTAAACTGATGACTGATCAACTCAAATGTACTTGCACTAATCTAACTGTTATCATTAGTAAAAGGAGTATGACATTACATAAAATAATAATCTTGATATAAATAGCCTTGTGACGCCTTAGAGCCGGGCTCAATTACAATGCTCAATCACAATTACACAGCATTGCAATGACTCTGTTTCAAAAGATCCATTACAATTGCACAGCATTACAATGATTCCATTTCAAAGAGATCAATTACAGTTGCACATCATTACAATGATTACGTTTCAAAGAGATCAATTACAATTACACAGCATTACAATGATTCCGCTTCAAAGAGATCCATTACAACTGCACATCATTACAATGACTCCGCTTCAAAGGTATCAATTACAATTGCACATCATTACAATGACTCTGTTTCAAAGAGATCAATTACAATTACACAGCATTACAATTGCTCCATTTCAAAGATATCGATTACAATTGCACAGCATTACGATGACCCCGCTTCAAAGAGATCAATTACACAGCATTACTACGGTTCCGTTTCAAAGAGATCAATTACAATTACACAACATTACAATGACTCTGTTTCAAAGAGATAAAATACAATTACCTAGCATTACAATGATTCCATTTCAAATAGATTCATCACAATTACACAGCATTACAAGACTCCGATATATTTATTACAATTACATTGCTTCAAAACAACAATTACAATAGTTCATAGGCTCAGTACAACTACATTGTTACTGTAATTTTTTAAACAGAGTTACTAAGTACAGTACAATTACAATGTTCTAAAAATGTATTACAGCAACAGTGTTATTGTAATTAATCACATATTATTCAATTAGAATTTAATCCATCCCTGGACATCACTGACCACTCACAGGACAATGGGAACAACTGTGAGGAATTTCCGAGAGGCTGAGAACTGGGTGCCACTGTCTAGCTGCTCCCAGGCTGTGAGGAAACGTGATCGTCCTTGGTCGCTTGTCTCAAATGGTGTCCCTTTCTCCAGATGTAGCACCACAAACATGACCTGCAAAAATACAAACATTGATAACCAATCACACATTCCAGGATTAAACCCACATCAAAAATACATGATTGTAGTACATTATATACATTGTAAACCGTAATCAGATTTGAAATTGTTTCCAATACTGTAAATGATGTCATTGTTGCAGGGTCATATTCAAGTATGAGAATGCATTTCAAATATAAATGCAAACACATATGTACACCTCCATTTCAAAATGAGTGCCACAAATTTCTACATAAATGTAAGTGCATTTGCTTTCAATGCAACTCTATCTCACTGTAAATAATCCATGTAATCAATTACAATCAAAAGTAATTACATTACAGTCACCAAAACATTCAGCACAGCGAGAGACATACTTCTATCAAAATGTACAGAATGCCCTGGCCTGGCATTCCTGTTGGTTGGTCAGTGGGCAATTCAGAAAAATTAGTAAACTGGTGGCAAAATTAAATGATTTGTTTCTATCTACTTCTATCAGCCTTCAAGTATATACTGCTAAAAAGTAATAATTTACTTTCCTTCAGTTTGTAACGTCATCTCCAAGGTGGGATGATATAAAACATTTGTATGTACAATAAATTTGTGCAGTTCAGGGTTAAAATGGACGGCTACGATGACTTAATAACTAGGGTGGCTTTCTAAAATGCTTCTGCTGTTGGTGCCATGGCTGCTAGTGTTCAGAGTTTATACTCATAGTGGAGTCTAGTACGAGCATCTGCTGTGACAATGATGGTAGGTAAACTGATGCGAACTTGTCCATGGTGAATCTTATAAAACAGACTGGCATCTCTGATGCAACATCTAGTGTGTAATGTATCCCACATGAGGTTAGCATGGCAGTGAGACTTGAAGTTCACCGATAGTCACCAGTGACAAGATGAGCTGTGGAACGCTGCACTTGTTCAACTTTCTGAATGTCTGTCTTGGTGTGGGATGACCAGGCACAAGTAGCATACTCAAGCATCGGTCGGACGAGTACCTCGTACGCAATTTTCCTCATTTGGGATGTTGCTGCATGCAGTGTTCTCTTGATTAGGCCAAGTGTCTTTCTGGCTTTGTTTTGCACCTTGTTGATATGCAGCTGCCAAGATAACTTCATGTTGCTGGTAATTCCCAGGTAGTCCTGGTTGTCAATTCGTGGGATCTGTTGGTCATCAATATAGTAATCATATGTTGATGGCTTCCTCTTGGTGGTAACTGACAGGACACCACATTTTGACACATTAACTTTGTGGAGTTTGTTCAGGTTAGATTCAAGTGCCAAGTGGTCAGCCGAGGTTTGAATTTAACGGTAAATGATACTGTCATCAGCAAACAGGTGCATTTGTGAATTCACTCCTTCGTTGATGTCGTTAATGTACAACAAAAACAACACTGGCCCCAACACTGTCCCTTGTGGAATTCCAGAAAGGATGTCAGCTGACAGCGATGACTGCCCATTGACGACAACTTGTTGACTACGAGAACCAAGAAATGCATTGATCTAGGCATTTGTCTTTCCTTTGTATCCATGTCTGAAATTACCCAAAAATGAACTGGCCAGATTTTTGTTAACTGGCCCAGTTCTATTTAGAACCGCCCAGGTAAGTTTGAACTGGCCCCACAAAATTTTTATTATTAAGTATACGTAATAAAGTTTTTGTGCATAAAACTGCTTTAAATTAAAATAAATAATAACTTAATATATATAAACCATAAAAAATATTGTCATTCATTTCTTATAATTAGCAGACCAATACAATGAAGTATTGAATTCAATAAACATTTCAGTGTGAATTTTATTTGTGAAACAGTTACAATTGTTGAAAGCAACATTTTGTTTGATGCCGATGCCAAGCCTGCCACAGTGCCAGATTCAAACTCTGTTTGTGGACTGACACTCTTCTTAAACCTTTATTATTTGATGTTTGTAACTTGATAATACGACTGATTGGTGAACGAAGTATATAACCGCTTCTGAAGTCCTGACAATGACTTATTGTCACTCAAAAGATATTGTTTTCTCAGTTGTATTCTTGGACGTTTTGTTGCTGATATTATTATTTATTGTAGGCTTTTGTAATTATTATTTCACTTGTAATACTGTCGCAAAGATTTCAGAACTTCACGGCTAATTTCATTGAGAAATTAAAAATTTTAAATGAAAATGTTATATATACATACGTACGTAGGTGTGCATCAGGTGGGAACACATTTTTAAACTGGAGACTGCAAACGGAAATATGTAAGTCAATCAACTTTATATTATGTTCATGTAAACCACTTTAGGCCTCCAGTTTTGGTGGCAGACCCAAAGTGATGTTTGTCGTGCAGTACAAAGGATGGATACATACGACATTATGCAGGAGACTGGTGAGGGTCCAGGCCATGCCAACAGTGAGGAATGGCAGACTGAGACAGACATAGTGGAGGATGACAATGACAATAATGTAGGTGAGCCAGATGCCTCGACTGTTGAAATATGACGTGTTTGGATTGGGTTCACTGTGGGCGACCCCGACATTCATCTTGTCAGGTAGTGGTAGGCAGTCACTGAAAGTCACAAAGGATACCATTAAGTCATAGGCCAATGTGTAGTGCACCCTAGAAGCTCCCTCTCTGGATGCTTTCGAGCAACACCTAGCCAGGGCTGCTATTAACACTACCGTTTAATGGTTACCCTTGATTTTAAATTGCACTAGAATATTGTATTACACACATTTTAACCGCACATGCATCTGTACATTCACTCAAACGCGCACAAGCACCTTTCACATTGTCTTACACCTAGTGACGGTAGTGAAATAACGAAAGAAGAGCATTGGGCTTCTTGGAACTGATGATATGGCTCCTGCAAAGCATATTTATTTTATATATGCTATGTATTCAAGATTATCAGTACTCGAATGGCTCCAACCTCTGTTCTGGCATCAATACAATGTCATGTATTTTATTGTTATCAATAATATGTGCAGGCACGACTCCCCGTGAATCAGTGTGGTGAATGACTTAGAATAAATCACTAATGGATTGTGAGGCCTAATTAATTATTACTTTTACCCTTAAAAATTCAACTTTATGTCCTGCCAGATTTAGAATGTACGAAAGCCGATTCTAGAATGTATAACCGGCAATATTCCACACGGCAGAGTCTGCCCGTGCAGATTCGGCTTGTGTGCACTTAAATGTTTGTCTGATTTCATCTTCAAGCTTTGAGATACTTTCACGGCTGAAGGAGAACCTAGAATGTCTGATTGCTGGGACAAAGCTCTAGAGTCGAGTTGTTATCGGGTCGTCGTGTCCCCAACAATATCTACGCATCAACTACTGAACTAGTGCATTTCTTCTAGAGTAAGCAGCATAGATACGGGACAGTAGGGCAACACTTACATATAAGCGACCCAGGAACAAACTTGGCTACTATATTGTGTAAAATGTGAACATACAGAAGGTGAATACTTACAAACAAGGTTTCTTTCAACCCACCTTTGCGCAATAACAAGACAACTTATTATGTGGTAATAACTTCCTGTAAACGAGTTGGCTGGTCGTGACCAGTGACGTCACTTCCTTTCACTACTGCGACACCAAAATGGCGGGAAGTGGGAAGAAATTGAACGCTTTGCCTTCGTCAACAGTACGATTGATTACCAGTTCCCAAGTGATTACATCGGCTCATAGCGTCGTGAAAGAATTGATGGAAAATGCACTTGATGCTGCAGCAACATGTATTGACATTAAGTTGGTACGCCTGTTTAGAGACTATAATATATAATATTATAAACATCAAAGAAACATGGAAAATAATAAATAGTCTCATAAACAAAGAAACTAAGGAAACAACTTACCCTACAGAATTCAGAAGTAATGGAACCACAATTACTGGCAACAAAAATATTGCAAATTGTTTCAACCATTTTTTTGTAAATATAGGGCCATCCTTGCCCTTGGCTAATAAAATCTGAGAAGCAACAATGTTTTTTCAAGATACTTATCTGATAAGGTTGATGACACATTTTTTCTAAAGCCTGTAACCAAAGAAGAAATCATTAATCTGGTGAAAAACAAAAAAGCAAAAATCTAAAGATCATGATGATATTGATGTGCCTAGACCTAGTTAAGAAAATATTACCTCACATAGCTACTAGGATGGTCCCAGTACTGAGACATTTAGATTATGAATCTAGATTAAAGGCATTAAATTTACCAACACTGACATATCGTCAATGCGTACGAGGAGATATTATTGATGTGTATAAATACTTGCATGGCATTTTTACCTTTTCGCACGATATGTTTAACCAAGACTTATACGAAGGCACACGGGTCATTCTCTAAAGTTGTTCAAGGACCGGAGTAAGCAGGAATTAAGGAGGCATTTCTTTAGCCAGAGAGTCATTAATATATGGAATTCACTTCCGGACACTGTCGTCACTGCACCGTCAGTAAATACGCTTAAAAATCGACTAGACAAACACTGGCGAAACCAGGCAGTCAAATATGACTACAAAGCCAAACTATGGCTAGCCAAGAGCGGTACATAGGCAGATTTTGCCTGAAGACCGAAGAGGATATGTATGTATGTATATGTATAGTAACACCCCTAGAACATATATTTAATATCTCATTACAGAAGGGTGTTTTCCCAGATGGTATGAAATTGGCCTGAGTTATACCACTATTTCAAAATGGTGAAATGAATGATTTTAGTAATTACAGGCTATCTATACTATCTCAGTTTTCAAAAATTCTAGAAAAGATCTTCCACAACAGGATGATGTAATTTATTGATGACAGATAAATACTGTACAAAAGCCAATATGGGTTTAGAAAAAAACATGTCTACATCACTAGCAATAATGGAGCTTGTTGAGGAAATTACTACTTCTATTGATGATTGTAAGTTATCTATTGGTGTATTCATTGACTTGAAAAGGCGTTTGATACAGTTGACCACAGCATTCTTGTAAAAACTTGAGCATTATGGAATAAGAGGATGTGCAAATATGTGGATCTGCAGCTATCTTGAGAATAGAAGCCAGTATGTTTGTATTAATGACACACATTCTGAGTGCATGAATGTAACATGTGGAGTTCCGCAAGGATCTATACTGGGTCCTGCTTTGTTTATCCTATATATTAATGATATGTGCAATGTGTCTTCATTAATGAAATCAATTGTATTTACTGATGATACTAATTTCTTCTATTCAGGAGACGATTTGACAGAAACATGTAATACAGTATCAGAAAAACTGGACAAATTATGCAGTTGGTTTCAAGTTAATAAGCTTTCTTTAAATATTGCCAAAACAAACTTTATGATATTCAGTAACAAAAAGTGTGATGGTAATCATTTGGTCAGTATAAATGGTGTGGACATTAATAGAGTGCATGTTACAAAATTTCTTGGAGTACACATTGACCGCCACTTGAATTGGAGTGATCACATCAACCTCACCAAAAATAAAATTGCAAAGAATGTATCTGTAATGTACAGGGTGAAACATTTATTGAATAGTTCTGCTTTGTACTCATAATATTGTACTCTCATCTTGCCATATTTAAATTACTGTTGTGAAATTTGGGGCAATACTTATAAGAGCCGAATACATCCTTTGCATATTATTCAGAAAAGAGGTATTAGAATATGTCAACAAGCTGACTATATGTCTCACACTAAACCATTTTTTTATCAACTGAAAACTTTAGCAGTACAGGACATGGTGAATTTTAATAGCATGGTGTTTATATTCAAGGTATATAACAGTCTATTACCTGCTAACATTCTGCTGTACTTCCAGAAAGTTAATGTTAGCCACAATCACAACATCCATAAGAAAAATTGTAATTTTAAAATAAGATTTAGTAGGACTACGAAAAATCTGACTGTATTAGTGTAAAAGGACCAAAGATATGGAATGATCTGTGTGATGATATTAAGTTGTGCAATTCAATTTATCAATTCAAGAAAAATTATAAAGCTTTACTCTTGCTTAGGTAATCTGAATAATATCTTGTTTTCATGTTGTGTGTATATATATATATATATATATATATATATATTTCTTATTATTATATCTTATCGATATGCCAACTACCATTACTTTTGGGTAGTTTAAGCTTAGCTTAGTTAAATCATTTGTCTTATATGTATGGAATCAGTGCAATATAGTAATTTTTTTGGGAATGCAATATATAAGTTTTTAACTTCTTGCATTTCCTTTCAACATTTTCTAATTGTCTATCTATAATTATGTGTTCATTGTTCCACATTTGTGGTAGTTATGTTTACAACTATGTATGATTGAAAATGTACATGTATCGATTATGTTGAATAAAATTCAATTCAATATATATATCACACCTGCCATTGATAGTGTCGCCATCTGTCGTGTAGACATACTGCTATGTGGGTCAGACTGCAGTTGTTTTTTGCATTGGCCATTATCAGAGATCTCAATAACTTTTGACGTACAAGACAGAAATAAAATTAGAGGCCCACTAACTTATCTTGAGTGCCAAAGTCAAAGACAAAAAGTCAATATGCCATATTATATGGTACTTGTCTAGAATCTGGGCCCACCTCAATTTCGATGCTATAACATGAAATAATATGTACAGTAACCATGGACCACGTTCCATGCACAATGCATACTGAACTATGGAACATATAAATGAGTAAATATGTACATACTTGCATTGAGTGCCATATTGCCCCTTTTATTCGTAATATAGCGACACTTAAAGCAAGTTAAATATGTGAATTTAAGCATCGAAAAAGGTGATTAAATATGTTTTTGCACACATGATGGTTAATAATTTACATGTCTCGTAGTTCAGTATGCATTGCGCATATATTGTGCATGGTTTCTATACATATTATATGTTATAACAGCTACATTAAGGTGGGCTCGGATTCTAGACAAGTGCCCGTCAATATTAGCCCCGGAAAAATATTGCGGTATACCGTTAATATCGCACAGCACCAACAATGTCAATAACTGTAATCTCATTCACAAAATTAAAATGATAAATGTTGGTTTCAAGGAAAGAACACTTCCTCTATCTGGCAGTCAACAGCGGCTGAATGTCTAACGTGTACTGTGTAACTTTGAAGAACTTTTTTTCGCAGGAGAACTATGGGCTTTGGGAAGATCGAGGTTCGTGACAATGGGTGTGGCATTGAGCGTAGTGATACATTGTACATGGCCCGGCCGCACTACACATCCAAGATTACATGTAACGAAGACCTTGGTGAACTTCACACATACGGCTTCCGGGAGAGGCATTAGGTTTGATGATGTTGCCATGAATATCTGTGATAAAATTCCAACATCTATCTCCTTGCATTTGGTGGAGTTAACCATACCTTTGTCTGAAATGAACAGTGGAACCTCGTTAACACCTTGGTCCCCAATGTATGTGTCCGGAAAGCCTGGTGCGGATTAACAAGTTTTCCAGATAAACGAATCATGCAGTTAATGTGGTAATTAACATATAACATAATTTTCTGTGTATAATACACATATTTTCTGTATATATTCTGTGTATAATACAAATTTTCTAAGGTAATAAGGCAGAAACATTTTTTTCAGACCAAATACATGGTAATCAGAAACTTTATACAGGCTGTATTGGGCAAAATTATCTATACGGCTAAACAACAATTCTGACCTAATTATTTTTAATGCATTCATTCAATCATTCCACTTACAAAACCATGTTTTTATATTGTGTTTTTGCATTTCAAATAGCACAGCAGAGTGCACAATAATATAAGCTGCTCAAGCTCATAATAGAAGATGCTGATGCAGTGGCATTGCCAACGCAGCACTACTTGGAACCAAAAGGTACACCAGGCTAATGGACACATTAAACCATGCTTCAAACATAGAAGTGGGGAAATCAGGGGTTGATGCCAAAAAGTTGGGGTGCATATTGCACTTGGGAGCAAAACATACACCTAAAATTACGGTAGAAATTCCATTCCCGTGAAATGATATCTGCATGTCAAGGTTTCCTGTTTATTGACATCTGATATTATCAAGGTTCCACTGTAGTTCCCATTTTAATTCAGGCTGTGGACCATTGCAGGTTTATCATATATAAAACAGTGACTAAGGAGATTCATACACAGATATTTATTGATGCACAACCAAACAAATGTTCTAACTTTTATTGCCTTTGCATCTCCAGTCTGCGGACCTCTTCAGACTGACCATAAGATGGAGTATTGATCTTACACATCCAGGGGGTATACAAAAGTAAAATTGCCCCAACATGGAGATTTTTCATTTGCTCTGTCAGAACGTTTTTGATATTACGGAAGTTGGAAACTTAAGTACTACATTACTACACAAAGAGGTAAGGCTCAACCAGTTTTACCACCAATTGTTTCGTCTGCTATCTAGCAATTTTATTTTATGATGTGGAAAATTATTATTTAGTGTGATTAAGGAGAATAGTAGCAACCTGCTGGGTTGTTTGTTGTTGTTTAATGCTACGTTTTTATTCAGGATCACTTTGTGGTGTGTCTGAGGTTTCTATCACTACAAGGACGGCCGGTGATGACGTCAGCACTGTCTATGAGCTTGACAGTAATGGGATCATAACAAACGCTAAGCCGTCACACTTAGGTCAAGGTATGATCCTCATTTAGTTCACATACAATTGTTGTAATGATCAGTTTCACCTTCCCAGGTCTGATTATATTTGGAAAGGCTTGAAACTGAACATGAATGACAAGTAACACATGCAAGAAAGTACTTGAGTACTTACCTGTATGTATGAGTACTTATCTGTATGTATGAGTACTTATCTGTATGTACACCATAAATTAGATTTGCACCAGTTGAGTTGATTTAGGTGATACACATACCACAGGTAGTGCATAGTAAGGAGTATTTATAACTAAAATTGTAGTTACAAAACATTATTTTATAGTTTTCTTATTTCTTGCTTACACAATAATTTGTTGACGATCACATCAATTCTGCTGTCTTTTACTTGACAAACGTTAGAGTTCTGCTATGAGTAAAATCAGTTATTCAGACACTTTCTTATAGTTTGCTAACAAGTAAAACATACTTTGGCTCAAGCCTAGTAACTTTGCAGTTTTAATTTTGTACCTAAAAATAAACAAGTCATGATCAGTTACAGTCATATGAATATTGGATCTACAGTAATTATAGTTTAATCAAAACATCCAGTTCACTAGCTCGCATACATTAGTTTTATATTCCAAATCTATACTTAGGATGTAAGGATGTACTGTAATCAATGTCAGTTATAGCAATATTTTTCAGTGGCACATTTACCAAATATATAACATGTAATTATATTCAAATAATGAAATTTCTGTAATCATTGTCATTAAAGTCATATTTTTACAGAATAGAATTGTTATAAAAATTTTGAGGAGCTGAAATAGTAATTGAGAATTTTTAATTTAACCCTATCCTGGACACAATTGATAGTGATATGAAAGAAAAGAAAATAGTGTGTGTGGTAATTTACATAAAGTTGTGTGGTTCTTGGCTGCACATGTCATGGATAGGTTCCAGTGTAATTGCATCACTAATGTGTAATTAATTACACTTAAGGTTAATGTAACTGATTTTTTAGAACACCAGTTTTAATTGAGTTTTTATGTGTGGCTGCAAGAATGCATTAATTCACATAAAACACTATTTAAAAAATTAGCAGTAATGATAAATGTAATCTTCTTTTATAAAACTTTAGTTTTAAGTTGTACTGAAGCTGATAAAAGTAAGAAAAGTTGTACTTACGAATAGAATTTTTAAGTGCCTAAATTGTATTTGAACTTTTGATGCTGTGTAATTGACAATTGTATTTGAGCCCCCCCGCCTCAGGTACAACAGTGGTTGCTGCGAAGCCTCTTCAAGAACCTGCCTGTGCGAAGGCAGTTCTACAACACGGCACGCAAACAAAAAGACGCAACTGAAACGTGTAGAAGATCTGGTGGTCACTTATGGTATCATCTACCCGGGTGTCCGGTTTGAGTTGCGCCACAACAAATGTGTGATATGGCAGAAGGGTGCAGTGACAGACCACAAGGGGCGTTGCTGGGGGTGTGGGGCGCAGGGATGCTGGGTCACATGGTACACACGAGGAAACAAGAGGAGGTACGTCAATGGAAACATTTAATAATTGTTTAGTGTAAACCACATTCAGTTGTTCATTCAGATTATATATTTTTATCATATAATGGTAAGAATTTCATAAGTTTTACATTGTTTAAAGTAACACTAATATGCTTTAGATTATTTAGTAATGAAAAACAATAATTCGCTTAAAAGGTGAGCCTGTTTCAGTAGCCAGCGGCTACTGACTACATCAGTACCACTGGCAAATAGCTCTGCTGAAACGTGGAACTTGCTGTTGCTGAGTTAACCTGTCATGGCGGCCCCTAACATTTTGAGGGCTCGCATATGGGAACTTTGATTGGTAGTGGACCTGTCGCCGCTGGTCACATGGCTAATGATGAGTATTTAGTCGAATGCTCTGAAGTTTGGGTGCGGGCACATCTAGTTCCCAGAAACAGTTGACCAAGATAGGAAGTGGAACAAAGTATAAATGATTCAATGTACATCTGCACATGGCGTGGGATAAACTGACAAATCTGCCAGGGGTAGTATAGTACTACAACCACCGCTGGCTAGCGAGGATGTCCGCCAGGGTAGTATAGTACTACTACCACCGCTGGCTAGCGAGGATGTCCGCCAGGTAGTATAGTACTACTACCACCGCTGGCTAGCGAGATGTCCGCCAGGGGTAGTATAGTACTACAACCACCGCTGGCTAGCGAGGATGTCCGCCAGGGGTAGTATAGTACTACAACCACCGCTGGCTAGCGAGGATGTCCGCCAGGGGTAGTATAGTACTACTACCACCCCTGGCTAGCGAGGATGTCCGCCAGGGGTAGTATAGTACTACTACCACCGCTGGCTAGCGAGGATGTCCGCCAGGGGTAGTATAGTACTACAACCACCGCTGGCTAGCGAGGATGTCCGCCAGGGGGTAGTATGAGTACTACTACCACCGCTGGCTAGCGGGATGTCCGCCAGGGTAGTATAGTACTACAACCACCCCTGGCTAGCGAGGATGTCCGCCAGGATAGTATAGTACTACTACCACCGCTGGCTAGCGAGGATGTCCGCCAGGGGTAGTATAGTACTACAACCACCGCTGGCTAGCGAGGATGTCCGCCAGGGGTAGTATAGTACTACTACCACCGCTGGCTATGAGGATGTCCGCCAGGGTAGTATAGTACTACTACCACCCCTGGCTAGCGAGGATGTCCGCCAGGGGTAGTATAGTACTACAACCACCCCTGGCTAGCGAGGATGTCCGCCAGGGATAGTATAGTACTACTACCACCGCTGGCTAGCGAGGATGTCCGCCAGGGATAGTATAGTACTACAACCACCGCTGGCTAGCGAGGATGGACTGTTTAAATTGTATTACAAACATATTTTTTGAAATAAACGCTTTTAATTGATGATATACTTTAGATTGTTTAAAATAAAGATAATATTTTGTTAGTGACAGTGCCACAGACATACTGAATCACCATTGATATACTCAAAGTTCATTGCTGTACAATGGAGAATTTTCATTTGCTCTCTCAGAGCTTTTTTTATATTACAGAAGTCGTTTTACTGCAATCTCACTATTTTATATTTCATTTGGAACTATTCAGGTGATCTCTCTATTTTGTTTGTTTCTCAGCTTGGAACCTCTGGAATGGCAGTATATTATGGACAACTAGCATATTACTTTCAATGTAGTCACATATATTACTCTAGATATATTACCATTCAATGTAGTCACATATATTACTCTAGATATATTACCATTCAATGTAGTCAGACATACAGTGCAACACGAACACAATAACGAACACAGATACAACGAATTGGTGGATATAATTAAACAATTTCTTACGCACAGTTTTTCCATATCTTTTTCATTATAAGTGTTCACGCATATTACGAACACGAGTATAACGAATTCACTGTTATTACAAACACCTTTTCCCGAACAAATTTCACCTTATAACGAATTTCTGTCCAACTGAAAATTGCCTGGTTGTTCGCAAATACTTCCCGCCCATGACCTGGAAGCCATGCCGTGGCTGCACAGAGCACCAGTGACAAAGTAATTAGGTCAATGGGGAAATCATCAAAGGTGATTGTTACCTGCCCAATAAGCTATGTTTAAATAAACATTGGTGCTTGTAGAAGTGTGAAATACATATAATGTACTCAGCTTATGTGAGCTGATTACAGAATCGCTTTTATTTCATCATCAAATCAATTACAGTAAACAAAGCCAGATTTCACACATTTTGTTCATACAGCGTCTTTGATACAGACTTCTGCATTTGACACCTTGGATATGTGACTCTGCGTAAATAGGCCCGTTTAAAGTTGTTAATCAGATGACTGTTTGAATGCCATACTGTTCACGCCGATATACAATGCCGGGTTGTAAAGGCTAAGATTGCCATAATTGATAAACTTCTACATCAGTGGGAGACAAATGCCAGCCCCGAAAAAGAAATTAGACTGTCCCTATTCGAGACTTCTTCAAAGCAGACTAACAGCAGTGTGTTTACAGTAACTGACATTTGTACTAACTGACTACTGTGAGTAACCTGCAGTTGTTTCAGTAACACAGTTGTACTAATTGACTACTGTGAGTAACCTGCAATTGTTTCAGTAACACATTTGTACTAAACTCTGCCTAGAACTAGACTATCAGTGGTTCAGTTACGGAATATATAGTGACACTTTGCCAAAGACATATCTAAACAAAGAATACAAACTGCAGAAGAGAAATTATAATGCACAACATTTAGAACATTATATTGATAGTTTAACTGATATTATTATTACACCAAGTATAACAATGTTTTATTGTTGCATACATACTTTCTGGGTTGCAATATGAAATCATAATCACATTTATGCAGCTCAACAAACTTTGAACAAACATGAAACATATGTACACAAATTATTTTATTGTTCATAATTAGACACAATGAAACAAGAGGTCACCACGTACCGAGTGACACGATGCAAGTGCAACCAATGCAGACCACTTGATACTATCAATGTCAACTTTGTCCAGACTGCATCACTATGGATCGAGTTGCACAGTGCAACCAACACAGATCACTTAACATGGTTGATGTCAAACTTGTCCAGACTGTGTCACTATGGATCAAGTTACACGACACAACCAACACAGATCATTTGACACTGTTGATATCAAATTTGTCCTGATTGCGTCACTATGGATCAAGTGATATGACGCTACCAACACAGATCACCTGACACTGGCAAATTTACCACATCACCTGCCAACTTGACTGAGCACTATGACATAAAACATCACACTTTAATAAGAACTTGAAATAATTTATTCATGTGGGACAAATACCATTTCTCGTCAAGTAAATTAGCTTCAGTTATTGATTAATATATGGAACATAACAATTCCACCAGCCTGAATGGACGAGGCAACTTAACTAGTGACTCTAGAACCTCTTCAATTATGAAAAAAAATTGGCCTTCATAATCATCCATTGCAGAGAAGATGTCTCCTGAAATACAAATACATCCAGACATGTTAGTGTTGCTCTCTCGTAGTCAAAAATATGTACATACCCTTGCATTGTAACAATTGCAACAAAGAAGTGAACGAACGCTGGCACTCTGCTACGCAAGATACACCATTAAACACACCCAGTGTCTGACAGTGCTGTCACTTGGGTTGGATGTGGGCCACAACAAAACAGGTGCAACTGTGGCGTGTACAAATTAGGCAGAATTGATTTTATATGACACTACTTGGGTATTCTGCAAATGACAACACGTGACAACATAGAGCATAGCCAACACATGGAAATAGAGAGCACCGCAGCATTTTTTTATTTTTGCTAATTATTGATTGATCGATTATAATTAATAACAGTTTCCATATACTTAATATTTCTAATGAAATTGGCAACTTTGTCATAAACTTGGTGTCACCTGCGACAACAAGCAGGGCCAACCCTAAAGTATGATATTTATATTCCAAAGCTAACCAAACTAAGACATATTATGTACAACTAATGCACACATGAGAGTCACATGCACGGATCAGCACCTTCAAAACTTAATTAAATATTACCAACAAGTCAACAAATATTGCCTAAACTGCACGAAAATAACGAGTTATATTTGCAGGGAAAATAACAAGTGTTAACAAAGATAAAATAATCAGGTTTCTTTACTCGCAGTGTATCTAAATGATCAGGTTTCTTTATGAATAATATTAATTTGTCTCTTCCTAATGTTATTGATGGTGTGACAGGGTCGCACAACATTGTTAATATGTGGAAATCTCACTATGAGGATTTATTTAATTGTTTAAATAAAGACAAAGATGTAAATAACCTTTGTAAAAATGTTGAATATGAGATGGACATAGAGGTGTCACACTCTGAGATTATCCAGGCCATAAGATCTGAAAGACAGTAAGAGTTGTGGCGTAGATGGTATATATGCGGAACACCTGAAACATTGCAGTGATTACACTGGTACAATAATTCCACTGTTGTCTGTTTTACTAGTTTATTTGTCCATGGTATTTTACCTGAATCTATGGTATCTGTTGTACTTGTGCCTATTGTTAAAAACAAAAGTGCTAGCCTATGTAGTAAGAATAACTACAGACCTATCGCTCTAGCCAGTATTGTGTCCAGTCTTTGAAAAGTTAATTTATGACCGTATTGTTTGAATACATGCAGCAATCAGTTTGGCTTCAAAACAAAACAAAGTATGGAAATGTGTATATATGCCTTCAAGGAGGCTGTATTAAAATACCGTAGTTTGAATAATAATGTATGTTCATGTTTTTTGGATGCATCCAAAGCATTTGATTGTGTAAATCACTATGTTCTATTTGAGAAACTCATCAAGCGGGGCACACCCTTGTATATAGTTAGAATTCTAGTATTTTGGAATACTAAAAAATTGTATGTATGCTGGAAGTATATCATGTCAGACAGTTTTTCTCTCTTACAAATGGTGTATGTCAAAGAGGAATTCTCTCCCCGTATCTTTTTTGTGTCTACATGGATGATCTCAGTAAAAAAATTAAATAATGTAAATGCTGGATGCATAATAGGTGCAGCATTAATTAACCATTTGATGTATGCTGATGATTTAGTGCTCTTGGCTCCCTGATCAATGTTGCTGTCTGTCTATTCAGATTATGGCCTAGAACATCAAATCAAATATAACAGTACCAAAAATAATGTTATTATATTTTGTTGCAAAAAGTTCAAAGATATTCATATGCCAAACTTTGTGCTAAATTATGAAATATTGATAAGAGTTTATAAATGTAAATATTTTGGAAATGTTCTCACTGAAGATCTCAGTGATGATGACATGGCTAGGCAGTATAAGATAATTTATGCTCAGGGTAATGCCTTGATTCAAATATTCTACGTGTACTGAAGATGTAAAATGTTCTTTGTTTAAATCGTACTGTACTTCATTATATTCATGTCAGTTATGGTAATTATAGATCGGAATCAATTAGAAAATTATGTGTAGCATACAATGTGTTTAGATTGTTGTGCAATGAACCGAAGAATTGTAGTGCTAGTTATGTTTGTGTCACGGGCATTATCCACCTGCAAAATGTTGATCAGGAAAATTGTGTATAGTGTTATGACGTGTATAGCTAAGTCGGGTAATGCAATATTACAAAGTATTATGAATAGTGATGCATTATACACATCACCACTGTGTCATCACTGGAGAAATATGCTATATATTTATAGTTTTTAGTTGTTATAGTCTAGTCTTTTATATGGATGTAATATTCCGGAATAAAGTTACTGAATTGAATTTACTTGGTCTATCTAAATGATCAGGTGTCTCTACTCTGTTTATCTAAATGCTAGAAGAGTGTAAAGTAATGTACACGTTTAAAATGGCTAGGGTTGGGTTCAATTGTAATAATTTGTGCAACAATGTAATTTATTTTACTTTGAATAATGGAATTGTATATTGCAGTAACTTTTTATTGGAAATTGTAAGCAAAAATTCACATAAGCCCTGTGTAAAATGAGCAGTAATGGTACATGTAATTTACATAAACCCTGTGTAAAATGAGCAGTAATGGTACATGTAATATCCGTTTATAAAAAAAGTAGTTGACCTGAACCTATAAACTACTGAAATTTACCCTTTATGTAGCACTGTAACTGATTTTTTGAAGCGCCGTAATTGCAATAGATTTTTAAGTGATGTAAATGTAATTGATTTTGAAGACATAAAATAATTGTAACTCAACTTTTTAAGTGTTGTAATTGTAATTTTATGATGCTGCGTCATTATAACAGGTCCCAACGTTGGCTGAGGCATGTCTTAAGTTTTTGTGAATGTGATTTTCATATACACAATATATCCAATTTCAGATTGTTGAGTTAAACATAAATGTTGAAAGTTGAATGAAGTATAACAATGGTTGGTATAGTTATGGCTGGTTTGGGGAAACACATGGCAATGCTCACCCACAAACTATTAATTATAGCATTCATCTGGTTCTCGTTGTCTCGTTCAATAACAAAAACAAATCAATCAGATCTACAAAAAAACTTTTTGCTTTGATACCTCCATGGAATCTAAGCAATTTTATGATTCTTCACAGTGAAGAAACATTAAAGTGCTTGGATACCTCCATGGAATCTAAGCAATTTGATGTCACAGTGACATTTAAAATTAACCAGCAGTAAACATACAAATTATTTAGCAATAAAACCTTACCCCACAAGGGAAGACCAGAGAACTAAAGACCTTTAGAACCACGAATATAACAGAAGCAAATTAAGCCAGTTTACAATAGTGATTTGTGACCCAACTGGTTGCGCGACACTGTCTCGTTTGACAATGAGCAGCTAAATTATATGTACATTTAGACAAGCAACATGCCATGATGATTATTGACTGGCCACTGCTTCAACATTGCTACCAACAGATGGTGGAATTCAAATGACACAATCTTAGTAACAAACTGGCCTCGCTAATCTCTCTCACTGGTGCTTACACAACCAATTCTTGCACTGCGACACTACATTGCACTGCGACACTGTCGCACTGCAACACTGTGTCTTATGTAAACCAACCTTTCAATTATGAAGACCAGCTCCCACTCAAGATAACGACATCAAGTTATACATTAATCTGACCGATGGTCAACCAGCCTTTACATTCAACACTTACAAAAATATAGACTGACCACATTTACATGTATCCCAGACTGCATCTATGCAGAAACATCCCACATCTATAGCAACAGTATCCAAACATAGCAACAGTATCCCGACACGTAAACTTAATGTACACGTTTGACATGTATGCATGCCATACACAAGTCATTACCAATCAATAGGAAGAGCCCGTTCAATAATCAAATTCACAACTACAAGACCTTGTATATTAAAATGTACATTTCCTTGTAAAGATATGAAACAATTAAATATGAGAAATGCTCCACTATCATTTAAACTTATCTTTCAACCTGAGGCTGGTTTTCTCTGCTTAAACAAAAACAGTTTTCCCTGCCTGCCATCTGACACCGAACTAGGAGTGATTGATCAGCCAGGCATCCAAGCAGGCAAACAAATCAGTGATCCTGTATATACAAGCAAACCATAGACTCAGTACTTGTTGATGCCAAAGATGCGCACTCCATGGAAAATGGGTAGTTTAGGAAGCAAGACCGACAGGAGAGATACTGCATTGACGGCAAAATGATACGGGTCGTACTTGGTATAGAAGCTGGCCAGGAAGAACCTGCAACATATAAACCACATAAACAGTCTACATAAAACCTTGGCTTTATACATAGATTATGAAGACCAGTCTAAATTATCTCTCTCCCTATATTAACAGAACTATTCCAACCTGCTATTCTCTATTGTGGTTCCAGTGTTATTCTAACCAACTATTCTGTCCTGTGGTATCACAAATTATTGCAAATAGTTATTCATTCTCTCCCACAAGAACACACTTGTTTTTTTACTATCCAATTGTACCCGAGTTATCACAATCTTTCACACAGAATGCACTCAAATCACAAGCAGTTTGTTTTTTCTCTCTAAAAGTCTTACTCTATGATATATTTATTACAGCCAGTTATTTGTTCTCTCCTATGGCCCAAGGTTATCACAGTTTAGTCTATCAACTATCAATTAATAGCCAAGCTTGTCTGCATCTATAAAGTATAGTAGTATACTTGGTCAACTCTTATACAAAGAGTGGCAGATATATAAGGTGAAACCCAGGACTCTACAGGATACAGAAACTCTTTTGTCCCTGGACCTTATCTGTTTGGAACATCCTGGAGGTGCAATTGGTTGAGGTCAAAGACACCTCCAAATTCAAGGAACTGCTGAGTCATGCTCGATGTAATAAAAATAATTTGCTGTGTAAGTTCTGTTAGTAAACTGATGACTGATCAACTCAAATGTACTTGCACTAATCTAACTGTTATCATTAGTAAAAGGAGTATGACATTACATAAAATAATAATCTTGATATAAATAGCCTTGTGACGTCTTAGAGCCGGGCTCAATTACAATGCTCAATCACAATTACACAGCATTGCAATGACTCTGTTTCAAAAGATCCATTACAATTGCACAGCATTACAATGATTCCATTTCAAAGAGATCAATTACAGTTGCACAGCATTACAATGATTACGTTTCAAAGAGATCAATTACAATTACACAGCATTACAATGATTCCGTTTCAAAGAGATCCATTACAACTGCACATCATTACAATGACTCCGTTTCAAAGGTATCAATTACAATTGCACATCATTACAATGACTCTGTTTCAAAGAGATCAATTACAATTACACAGCATTACAATTGCTCCATTTCAAAGATATCGATTACAATTGCACAGCATTACGATGACCCCGTTTCAAAGAGATCAATTACACAGCATTACTACGGTTCCGTTTCAAAGAGATCAATTACAATTACACAACATTACAATGACTCTGTTTCAAAGAGATAAAATACAATTACCTAGCATTACAATGATTCCATTTCAAATAGATTCATCACAATTACACAGCATTACAAGACTCCGATATATTTATTACAATTACATTGCTTCAAAACAACAATTACAATAGTTCATAGGCTCAGTACAACTACATTGTTACTGTAATTTTTTAAACAGAGTTACTAAGTACAGTACAATTACAATGTTCTAAAAATGTATTACAGCAACAGTGTTATTGTAATTAATCACATATTATTCAATTAGAATTTAATCCATCCCTGGACATCACTGACCACTCACAGGACAATGGGAACAACTGTGAGGAATTTCCGAGAGGCTGAGAACTGGGTGCCACTGTCTAGCTGCTCCCAGGCTGTGAGGAAACGTGATCGTCCTTGGTCGTTTGTCTCAAATGGTGTCCCTTTCTCCAGATGTAGCACCACAAACATGACCTGCAAAAATACAAACATTGATAACCAATCACACATTCCAGGATTAAACCCACATCAAAAATACATGATTGTAGTACATTATATACATTGTAAACCGTAATCAGATTTGAAATTGTTTCCAATACTGTAAATGATGTCATTGTTGCAGGGTCATATTCAAGTATGAGAATGCATTTCAAATATAAATGCAAACACATATGTACACCTCCATTTCAAAATGAGTGCCACAAATTTCTACATAAATGTAAGTGCATTTGCTTTCAATGCAACTCTATCTCACTGTAAATAATCCATGTAATCAATTACAATCAAAAGTAATTACATTACAGTCACCAAAACATTCAGCACAGCGAGAGACATACTTCTATCAAAATGTACAGAATGCCCTGGCCTGGCATTCCTGTTGGTTGGTCAGTGGGCAATTCAGAAAAATTAGTAAACTGGTGGCAAAATTAAATGATTTGTTTCTATCTACTTCTATCAGCCTTCAAGTATATACTGCTAAAAAGTAATAATTTACTTTCCTTCAGTTTGTAACGTCATCTCCAAGGTGGGATGATATAAAACATTTGTATGTACAATAAATTTGTGCAGTTCAGGGTTAAAATGGATGTCTACGATGACTTAATAACTAGGGTGGCTTTCTAAAATGCTTCTGCTGTTGGTGCCATGGCTGCTAGTGTTCAGAGTTTATACTCATAGTGGAGTCTAGTACGAGCATCTGCTGTGACAATGATGGTAGGTAAACTGATGCGAACTTGTCCATGGTGAATCTTATAAAACAGACTGGCATCTCTGATGCAACATCTAGTGTGTAATGTATCCCACATGAGGTTAGCATGGCAGTGAGACTTGAAGTTCACCGATAGTCACCAGTGACAAGATGAGCTGTGGAACGCTGCACTTGTTCAACTTTCTGAATGTCTGTCTTGGTGTGGGATGACCAGGCACAAGTAGCATACTCAAGCATCGGTCGGACGAGTACCTCGTACGCAATTTTCCTCATTTGGGATGTTGCTGCGTGCAGTGTTCTCTTGATTAGGCCAAGTGTCTTTCTAGCTTTGTTTTGCACCTTGTTGATATGCAGCTGCCAAGATAACTTCATGTTGCTGGTAATTCCCAGGTAGTCCTGGTTGTCAATTCGTGGGATCTGTTGGTCATCAATATAGTAATCATATGTTGATGGCTTCCTCCTGGTTGTAACTGACAGGACACCACATTTTGACACATTAACTTTGTGGAGTTTGTTCAGGTTAGATTCAAGTGCCAAGTGGTCAGCCGAGGTTTGAATTTAACGGTAAATGATACTGTCATCAGCAAACAGGTGCATTTGTGAATTCACTCCTTCGTTGATGTCGTTAATGTACAACAAAAACAACACTGGCCCCAACACTGTCCCTTGTGGAACTCCAGAAAGGACGTCAGCTGACAGCGATGACTGCCCATTGACGACAACTTGTTGACTACGAGAACCAAGAAATGCATTGATCTAGGCATTTGTCTTTCCTTTGTATCCATGTCTGAAATTACCCAAAAAATTAACTGGCCAGATTTTTGTTAACTGGCCCAGTTCTATTTAGAACCGGCCCAGGTAAGTTTGAACTGGCCCCACAAAATTTTTTATTATTAAGTATACGTAATAAAGTTTTTGTGCATAAAACTGCTTTAAATTAAAATAAATAATAACTTAATATATATAAACCATAAAAAATATTGTCATTCATTTCTTATAATTAGCAGACCAATACAATGAAGTATTGAATTCAATAAACATTTCAGTGTGAATTTTATTTGTGAAACAGTTACAATTGTTGAAAGCAACATTTTGTTTGATGCCGATGCCAAGCCTGCCACAGTGCCAGATTCAAACTCTGTTTGTGGACTGACACTCTTCTTAAACCTTTATTATTTGATGTTTGTAACTTGATAATACGACCGCTTCTGAAGTCCTGACAATGACTTATTGTCACTCAAAAGATATTGTTTTCTCAGTTGTATTCTTGGACGTTTTGTTGCTGATATTATTATTTATTGTAGGCTTTTGTAATTATTATTTCACTTGTAATACTGTCGCAAAGATTTCAGAACTTCACGGCTAATTTCATTGAGAAATTAAAAATTTTAAATGAAAAATGTTATATATACATACGTACGTAGGTGTGCATCAGGTGGGAACACATTTTTAAACTGGAGACTGCAAACGGAAATATGTAAGTCAATCAACTTTATATTATGTTCATGTAAACCACTTTAGGCCTCCAGTTTTGGTGGCAGACCCAAAGTGATGTTTGTCGTGCAGTACAAAGGATGGATACATACGACATTATGCAGGAGACTGGTGAGGGTCCAGGCCATGCCAACAGTGAGGAATGGCAGACTGAGACAGACATAGTGGAGGATGACAATGACAATAATGTAGGTGAGCCAGATGCCTCGACTGTTGAAATATGACGTGTTTGGATTGGGTTCACTGTGGGCGACCCCGACATTCATCTTGTCAGGTAGTGGTAGGCAGTCACTGAAAGTCACAAAGGATACCATTAAGTCATAGGCCAATGTGTAGTGCACCCTAGAAGCTCCCTCTCTGGATGCTTTCGAGCAACACCTAGCCAGGGCTGCTATTAACACTACCGTTTAATGGTTACCCTTGATTTTAAATTGCACTAGCATATTGTATTACACACATTTTAACTGCACATGCATCTGTACATTCACTCAAACGCGCACAAGCACCTTTCACATTGTCTTACACCTAGTGACGGTAGTGAAATAACGAAAGAAGAGCATTGGGCTTCTTGGAACTGATGATATGGCTCCTGCAAAGCATATTTATTTTATATATGCTATGTATTCAAGATTATCGGTACTCGAATGGCTCCAACCTCTGCTCTGGCATCAATACAATGTCATGTATTTTAATGTTATCAATTATATGTGCAGGCACGACTCCCCGTGAATCAGTGTGGTTAATGACTTGAAATAATCACTATTGGATTGTGAGGCCTAATTAATTATTACTTTTACCCTTAAAAACTTCAACTTTATGTCCTGCCAGATTCAGAATGTACGAAAGCCGATTCTAGAATGTATAACCGGCAATATTCCACACGGCAGAGTCTGCCCGTGCAGATTCGGCTTGTGTGCACTTAAATGTTTGTCTGATTTCATCTTCAAGCTTTGAGATACTTTCACGGCTGAAGGAGAACCTAGAATGTCTGATTGCTGGGACAAAGCTCTAGAATCGAGTTGTTATCGGGTCGTCGTGTCCCCAACAATATCTACGCATCAACTACTGAACTAGTGCATTTCTTCTAGAGAAGGCAGCATAGATACGGGACAGTAGGGCAACATTACATATAAGCGACCCAGGAACAAACTTGGCTACTATATTGTGTAAAATGTGAACATACAGAAGGTGAATACTTACAAACAAGGTTTCTTTCAACCCACCTTTGCGCAATAACAAGACAACTTATTATGTGGTAATAACTTCCTGTAAACGAGTTGGCTGGTCGTGACCAGTGACGTCACTTCCTTTCACTACTGCGACACCAAAATGGCGGGAAGTGGGAAGAAATTGAACGCTTTGCCTTCGTCAACAGTACGATTGATTACCAGTTCCCAAGTGATTACATCGGCTCATAGCGTCGTGAAAGAATTGATGGAAAATGCACTTGATGCTGCAGCAACATGTATTGACATTAAGTTGGTACGCCTGTTTAGAGACTATAATATATAATATTATAAACATCAAAGAAACATGGAAAATAATAAATAGTCTCATAAACAAAGAAACTAAGGAAACAACTTACCCTACAGAATTCAGAAGTAATGGAACCACAATTACTGGCAACAAAAATATTGCAAATTGTTTCAACCATTTTTTTGTAAATATAGGGCCATCCTTGCCCTTGGCTAATAAAATCCTGAGAAGCAACAATGTTTTTTCAAGATACTTATCTGATAAGGTTGATGACACATTGTTTCTAAAGCCTGTAACCAAAGAAGAAATCATTAATCTGGTGAAAAACAAAAAAAGCAAAAAATCTAAAGATCATGATGATATTGATGTGCCTAGACCTTAAGAAAATATTACCTCACATAGCTACTAGGATGGTCCCAGTACTGAGACATTTAGATTATGAATCTAGATTAAAGGCATTAAATTTACCAACACTGACATATCGTCGTTTACGAAGAGATATTATTTATGTGTATAAATACTTGCATGGCATTTTTATCTTTTCGCACGATATGTTTAACCAAGACTTATACGAAGGCACACGGGGTCATTCTCTAAAGTTGTTCAAGGACCGGAGTAAGCAGGAATTAAGGAGGCATTTCTTTAGCCAGAGAGTCATTAATATATGGAATTCACTTCCGGACACCGTCGTCACTGCACCGTCAGTAAATACGCTTAAAAATCGACTAGACAAACACTGGCGAAACCAGGCAGTCAAATATGACTACAAAGCCAAACTATGGCTAGCCAAGAGCGGTACATAGGCAGATTTTGCCTGAAGACCGAAGAGGATATGTATGTATGTATATGTATAGTAACACCCCTAGAACATATATTTAATATCTCATTACAGAAGGGTGTTTTCCCAGATGGTATGAAATTGGCCTGAGTTATACCACTATTTCAAAATGGTGAAATGAATGATTTTAGTAATTACAGGCTATCTATACTATCTCAGTTTTCAAAAATTCTAGAAAAGATCTTCCACAACAGGATGATGTAATTTATTGATGACAGATAAATACTGTACAAAAGCCAATATGGGTTTAGAAAAAAACATGTCTACATCACTAGCAATAATGGAGCTTGTTGAGGAAATTACTACTTCTATTGATGATTGTAAGTTATCTATTGGTGTATTCATTGACTTGAAAAAGGCGTTTGATACAGTTGACCACAGCATTCTTGTAAAAAAACTTGAGCATTATGGAATAAGAGGATGTGCAAATATGTGGATCTGCAGCTATCTTGAGAATAGAAGCCAGTATGTTTGTATTAATGACACACATTCTGAGTGCATGAATGTAACATGTGGAGTTCCGCAAGGATCTATACTGGGTCCTGCTTTGTTTATCCTATATATTAATGATATGTGCAATGTGTCTTCATTAATGAAATCAATTGTATTTACTGATGATAATAATTTCTTCTATTCAGGAGACGATTTGACAGAAACATGTAATACAGTATCAGAAAAACTGGACAAATTATGCAGTTGGTTTCAAGTTAATAAGCTTTCTTTAAATATTGCCAAAACAAACTTTATGATATTCAGTAACAAAAAGTGTGATGGTAATCATTTGGTCAGTATAAATGGTGTGGACATTAATAGAGTGCATGTTACAAAATTTCTTGGAGTACACATTGACCGCCACTTGAATTGGAGTGATCACATCAACCTCACCAAAAATAAAATTGCAAAGAATGTATCTGTAATGTACAGGGTGAAACATTTATTGAATAGTTCTGCTTTGTACTCATAATATTGTACTCTCATCTTGCCATATTTAAATTACTGTTGTGAAATTTGGGGCAATACTTATAAGAGCCGAATACATCCTTTGCATATTATTCAGAAAAGAGGTATTAGAATATGTCAACAAGCTGACTATATGTCTCACACTAAACCATTTTTTTATCAACTGAAAACTTTAGCAGTACAGGACATGGTGAATTTTAATAGCATGGTGTTTATATTCAAGGTATATAACAGTCTATTACCTGCTAACATTCTGCTGTACTTCCAGAAAGTTAATGTTAGCCACAATCACAACATCCATAAGAAAAATTGTAATTTTAAAATAAGATTTAGTAGGACTACGAAAAAATCTGACTGTATTAGTGTAAAAGGACCAAAGATATGGAATGATCTGTGTGATGATATTAAGTTGTGCAATTCAATTTATCAATTCAAGAAAAATTATAAAGCTTTACTCTTGCTTAGGTACGAATAATATCTTGTTTTCATGTTGTGTGTATATATATATATATATATAATATATATATTTCTTATTATTATATCTTATCGATATGCCAACTACCATTACTTTTGGGTAGTTTAAGCTTAGCTTAGTTAAATCATTTGTCTTATATGTATGGAATCAGTGCAATATAGTAATTTTTTTGGGAATGCAATATATAAGTTTTTAACTTCTTGTATTTCCTTTCAACATTTTCTAATTGTCTATCTATAATTATGTGTTCATTGTTCCACATTTGTGGTAGTTATGTTTACAACTATGTATGATTGAAAATGTACATGTATCGATTATGTTGAATAAAATTCAATTCAATATATATATCACACCTGCCATTGATAGTGTCGCCATCTGTCGTGTAGACATACTGCTATGTGGGTCAGACTGCAGTTGTTTTTTGCATTGGCCATTATCAGAGATCTCAATAACTTTTGACGTACAAGACAGAAATAAAATTAGGAGGCCCACTAACTTATCTTGAGTGCCAAAGTCAAAGACAAAAAGTCAATATGCCATATTATATGGTACTTGTCTAGAATCCGGGCCCACCTCAATTTCGATGCTATAACATGAAATAATATGTACAGTAACCATGGACCACGTTCCATGCACAATGCATACTGAACTATGGAACATATAAATGAGTAAATATGTACATACTTGCATTGAGTGCCATATTGCCCCTTTTATTCGTAATATAGCGACACTTAAAGCAAGTTAAATATGTGAATTTAAGCATCGAAAAAGGTGATTAAATATGTTTTTGCGCACATGATGGTTAATAATTTACATGTCTCGTAGTTCAGTATGCATTGCGCATATATTGTGCATGGTTTCTATACATATTATATGTTATAACAGCTACATTAAGGTGGGCTCGGATTCTAGACAAGTGCCGTCAATATTAGCCCCCGGAAAAAATATTGCGGTATACCGTTAATATCGCACAGCACCAACAATGTCAATAACTGTAATCTCATTCACAAAATTAAAATGATAAATGTTGGTTTCAAGGAAAGAACACTTCCTCTATCTGGCAGTCAACAGCGGCTGAATGTCTAACGTGTACTGTGTAACTTTGAAGAACTTTTTTCCGCAGGAGAACTATGGCTTTGGGAAGATCGAGGTTCGTGACAATGGGTGTGGCATTGAGCGTAGTGATACATTGTACATGGCCCGGCCGCACTACACATCCAAGATTACATGTAACGAAGACCTTGGTGAACTTCACACATACGGCTTCCGGGGAGAGGCATTAGGTTTGATGATGTTGCCATGAATATCTGTGATAAAATTCCAACATCTATCTCCTTGCATTTGGTGGAGTTAACCATACCTTTGTCTGAAATGAACAGTGGAACCTCGTTAACACCTTGGTCCCCAATGTATGTGTCCGGAAAGCCTGGTGCGGATTAACAAGTTTTCCAGATAAACGAATCATGCAGTTAATGTGGTAATTAACATATAACATAATTTTCTGTGTATAATACACATATTTTCTGTATATATTCTGTGTATAATACAAATTTTCTAAGGTAATAAGGCAGAAACATTTTTTTTCAGACCAAATACATGGTAATCAGAAACTTTATACAGGCTGTATTGGGCAAAATTATCTATACGGCTAAACAACAATTCTGACCTAATTATTTTTAATGCATTCATTCAATCATTCCACTTACAAAACCATGTTTTTATATTGTGTTTTTGCATTTCAAATAGCACAGCAGAGTGCACAATAATATAAGCTGCTCAAGCTCATAATAGAAGATGCTGATGCAGTGGCATTGCCAACGCAGCACTACTTGGAACCAAAAGGTACACCAGGCTAATGGACACATTAAACCATGCTTCAAACATAGAAGTGGGGAAATCAGGGGTTGATGCCAAAAAGTTGGGGTGCATATTGCACTTGGGAGCAAAACATACACCTAAAATTACGGTAGAAATTCCATTCCCGTGAAATGATATCTGCATGTCAAGGTTTCCTGTTTATTGACATCTGATATTATCAAGGTTCCACTGTAGTTCCCATTTTAATTCAGGCTGTGGACCATTGCAGGTTTATCATATATAAAACAGTGACTAAGGAGATTCATACACAGATATTTATTGATGCACAACCAAACAAATGTTCTAACTTTTATTGCCTTTGCATCTCCAGTCTGCGGACCTCTTCAGACTGACCATAAGATGGAGTATTGATCTTACACATCCAGGGGGTATACAAAAAGTAAAATTGCCCCAACATGGAGATTTTTCATTTGCTCTGTCAGAACGTTTTTGATATTACGGAAGTTGGAAACTTAAGTACTACATTACTACACAAAGAGGTAAGGCTCAACCAGTTTTACCACCAATTGTTTCGTCTGCTATCTAGCAATTTTATTTTATGATGTGGAAAATTATTATTTAGTGTGATTAAGGGAGAATAGTAGCAACCTGCTGGGTTGTTTGTTGTTGTTTAATGCTACGTTTTTATTCAGGATCACTTTGTGGTGTGTCTGAGGTTTCTATCACTACAAGGACGGCCGGTGATGACGTCAGCACTGTCTATGAGCTTGACAGTAATGGGATCATAACAAACGCTAAGCCGTCACACTTAGGTCAAGGTATGATCCTCATTTAGTTCACATACAATTGTTGTAATGATCAGTTTCACCTTCCCAGGTCTGATTATATTTGGAAAGGCTTGAAACTGAACATGAATGACAAGTAACACATGCAAGAAAGTACTTGAGTACTTACCTGTATGTATGAGTACTTATCTGTATGTATGAGTACTTATCTGTATGTACACCATAAATTAGATTTGCACCAGTTGAGTTGATTTAGGTGATACACATACCACAGGTAGTGCATAGTAAGGAGTATTTATAACTAAAATTGTAGTTACAAAACATTATTTTATAGTTTTCTTATTTCTTGCTTACACAATAATTTGTTGACGAATACATCAATTCTGCTGTCTTTTACTTGACAAACGTTAGAGTTCTGCTATGAGTAAAATCAGTTATTCAGACACTTTCTTATAGTTTGCTAACAAGTAAAACATACTTTGGCTCAAGCCTAGTAACTTTGCAGTTTTAATTTTGTACCTAAAAATAAACAAGTCATGATCAGTTACAGTCATATGAATATTGGATCTACAGTAATTATAGTTTAATCAAAACATCCAGTTCACTAGCTCGCATACATTAGTTTTATATTCCAAATCTATACTTAGGATGTAAGGATGTACTCGTAATCAATGTCAGTTATAGCAATATTTTTCAGTGGCACATTTACCAAATATATAACATGTAATTATATTCAAATAATGAAATTTCTGTAATCATTGTCATTAAAGTCATATTTTTACAGAATAGAATTGTTATAAAAAAATTTTGAGGAGCTGAAATAGTAATTGAGAATTTTTAATTTAACCCTATCCTGGACACAATTGATAGTGATATGAAGAAAAGAAAATAGTGTGTGTGGTAATTTACATAAAGTTGTGTGGTTCTTGGCTGCACATGTCATGGATAGGTTCCAGTGTAATTGCATCACTAATGTGTAATTAATTACACTTAAGGTTAATTGTAACTGATTTTTTAGAACACCAGTTTTAATTGAGTTTTTATGTGTGGCTGCAAGAATGCATTAATTCACATAAAACACTATTTAAAAATTAGCAGTAATGATAAATGTAATCTTCTTTTATAAAACTTTAGTTTTAAGTTGTACTGAAGCTGATAAAAAGTAAGAAAAGTTGTACTTACGAATAGAATTTTTAAGTGCCTAAATTGTATTTGAACTTTTGATGCTGTGTAATTGACAATTGTATTTGAGCCCCCCCCCGCCTCAGGTACAACAGTGGTTGCTGCGAGCCTCTTCAAGAACCTGCCTGTGCGAAGGCAGTTCTACAACACGGCACGCAAACAAAAAGACGAACTGAAACGTGTAGAAGATCTGGTGGTCACTTATGGTATCATCTACCCGGGTGTCCGGTTTGAGTTGCGCCACAACAAATGTGTGATATGGCAGAAGGGTGCAGTGACAGACCACAAGGGGGCGTTGCTGGGGGTGTGGGGCGCAGGGATGCTGGGTCACATGGTACACACGAGGAAACAAGAGGAGGTACGTCAATGGAAACATTTAATAATTGTTTAGTGTAAACCACATTCAGTTGTTCATTCAGATTATATATTTTTATCATATAATGGTAAGAATTTCATAAGTTTTACATTGTTTAAAGTAACACTAATATGCTTTAGATTATTTAGTAATGAAAAACAATAATTCGCTTAAAAGGTGAGCCTGTTTCAGTAGCCAGCGGCTACTGACTACATCAGTACCACTGGCAAATAGCTCTGCTGAAACGTGGAACTTGCTGTTGCTGAGTTAACCTGTCATGGCGGCCCCTAACATTTTGAGGGCTCGCATATGGGAACTTTGATTGGTAGTGGACCTGTCGTCGCTGGTCACATGGCTAATGATGAGTATTTAGTCGGAATGCTCTGAAGTTTGGGTGCGGGCACATCTAGTTCCCAGAAACAGTTGACCAAGATAGGAAGTGGAACAAAGTATAAATGATTCAATGTACATCTGCACATGGCGTGGGATAAACTGACAAATCTGCCAGGGGTAGTATAGTACTACAACCACCGCTGGCTAGCGAGGATGTCCGCCAGGGGTAGTATAGTACTACTACCACCGCTGGCTAGCGAGGATGTCCGCCAGGGGTAGTATAGTACTACTACCACCGCTGGCTAGCGAGGATGTCCGCCAGGGGTAGTATAGTACTACAACCACCGCTGGCTAGCGAGGATGTCCGCCAGGGGTAGTATAGTACTACTACCACCGCTGGCTAGCGAGGATGTCCGCCAGGGGTAGTATAGTACTACTACCACCCCTGGCTAGCGAGGATGTCCGCCAGGGGTAGTATAGTACTACTACCACCGCTGGCTAGCGAGGATGTCCGCCAGGGGTAGTATAGTACTACAACCACCGCTGGCTAGCGAGGATGTCCGCCAGGGGTAGTATAGTACTACTACCACCGCTGGCTAGCGAGGATGTCCGCCAGGGGTAGTATAGTACTACAACCACCCCTGGCTAGCGAGGATGTCCGCCAGGGATAGTATAGTACTACTACCACCGCTGGCTAGCGAGGATGTCCGCCAGGGGTAGTATAGTACTACAACCACCGCTGGCTAGCGAGGATGTCCGCCAGGGGTAGTATAGTACTACTACCACCGCTGGCTAGCGAGGATGTCCGCCAGGGGTAGTATAGTACTACTACCACCCCTGGCTAGCGAGGATGTCCGCCAGGGGTAGTATAGTACTACAACCACCCCTGGCTAGCGAGGATGTCCGCCAGGGATAGTATAGTACTACTACCACCGCTGGCTAGCGAGGATGTCCGCCAGGGATAGTATAGTACTACAACCACCGCTGGCTAGCGAGGATGGACTGTTTAAATTGTATTACAAACATATTTTTTGAAATAAACGCTTTTAATTGATGATATACTTTAGATTGTTTAAAATAAAGATAATATTTTGTTAGTGACAGTGCCACAGACATACTGAATCACCATTGATATACTCAAAGTTCATTGCTGTACAATGGAGAATTTTCATTTGCTCTCTCAGAGCTTTTTTTATATTACAGAAGTCGTTTTACTGCAATCTCACTATTTTATATTTCATTTGGAACTATTCAGGTGATCTCTCTATTTTGTTTGTTTCTCAGCTTGGAACCTCTGGAATGGCAGTATATTATGGACAACTAGCATATTACTTTCAATGTAGTCACATATATTACTCTAGATATATTACCATTCAATGTAGTCACATATATTACTCTAGATATATTACCATTCAATGTAGTCAGACATACAGTGCAACACGAACACAATAACGAACACAGATACAACGAATTGGTGGATATAATTAAACAATTTCTTACGTACAGTTTTTTCCATATCTTTTTCATTATAAGTGTTCACGCATATTACGAACACGAGTATAACGAATTCACTGTTATTACAAACACCTTTTCCCGAACAAATTTCACCTTATAACGAATTTCTGTCCAACTGAAAATTGCCTGGTTGTTCGCAAATACTTCCCGCCCATGACCTGGAAGCCATGCCGTGGCTGCACAGAGCACCAGTGACAAAGTAATTAGGTCAATGGGGGAAATCATCAAAGGTGATTGTTACCTGCCCAATAAGCTATGTTTAAATAAACATTGGTGCTTGTAGAAGTGTGAAATACATATAATGTACTCAGCTTATGTGAGCTGATTACAGAATCGCTTTTATTTCATCATCAAATCAATTACAGTAAACAAAGCCAGATTTCACACATTTTGTTCATACAGCGTCTTTGATACAGACTTCGTTACGACACCTTGGATATGTGACTCTGCGTAAATAGGCCCGTTTAAAGTTGTTAATCAGATGACTGTTTGAATGCCATACTGTTCACGCCGATATACAATGCCGGGTCAGAAATGCAAGTGCTTAGATCTAAAGGCTAAGATTGCCATCATTCGGTCCATTGATAAACTTCTACATCAGTGGGAGACAAATGCCAGCCCCGGAAAAAAAGAAATTAGACTGTCCCCATTCGATCAAGACTTCTTCAAAGCAGACTAACAGGTGTCATTCTGTGTGTTGTACAAGAAGAAGTACTCTAGTTACCGTGGCTCCATCCCGTCACAATTCGTGTTTTAGTGTGCTTGGACGCGGCGTGCTCGCCATGTATTTATGTCATGTTTCGTTATTTTTTTACAGACAGTGGACTGCGATATTAAACTATAACTACACTTAATAGTAACATTTGTAACTGTTTTATGTGTCATCTAACTAAAATGTTACACAGCAAAATATCTTTGTGTTTGATAGACACCTGGCGAATAGTTTAAAAACTGTCAGATACAACACTGCCACCTAGCAGGTAAACGCGTACACGCATATAACGAATTCACGGATATAACGAACTCGTTAGCTACCCACAAAGTAGTTCATTATAAGCGTGTTGCACTGTATTAATGTAGATGCATTACCGTTCCGTGTAGTCACACACATTACTGTAGATGCATTACCATTCCGTGTAGTCATACACATTACTGTAGATGCATTACCGTTCCGTGTAGTCACACACATTACTGTAGATGCATTACCATTCCGTGTAGTCACACACATTACTGTAGATGCATTACCATTCCATGTAGTCACACACATTACTGTAGATGCATTACCGTTCCGTGTAGTCATACACATTACTGTAGATGCATTACCATTCCATGTAGTCACACACATTACTGTAGATGCATTACCATTCCATGTAGTCACACACATTACTGTAGATGCATTACCATTCCGTGTAGTCATACACATTACTGTAGATGCATTACCGTTCCGTGTAGTCATACACATTACTGTAGATGCATTACCATTCCGTGTAGTCACACACATTACTGTAGATGCATTACCATTCCGTGTAGTCACACACATTACTGTAGATGCATTACCATTCCGTGTAGTCACACACATTACTGTAGATGCATTACCGTTCCGTGTAGTCACACACATTACTGTAGATGCATTACCATTCCATGTAGTCACACACATTACTGTAGATGCATTACCATTCCATGTAGTCACACACATTACTGTAGATGCATTACCATTCCGTGTAGTCATACACATTACTGTAGATGCATTACCGTTCCGTGTAGTCATACACATTACTGTAGATGCATTACCATTCCGTGTAGTCACACACATTACTGTAGATGCATTACCATTCCGTGTAGTCACACACATTACTGTAGATGCATTACCGTTCCGTGTAGTCACACACATTACTGTAGATGCATTACCATTCCGTGTAGTCACACACTTTACTGTAGATGCATTACCATTCCGTGTAGTCACACACTTTACTGTAGATGCATTACCATTCCATGTAGTCACACACATTACTGTAGATGCATTACCATTCCATGTAGTCACACACATTACTGTAGATGCATTACCATTCCGTGTAGTCATACACATTACTGTAGATGCATTACCGTTCCGTGTAGTCATACACATTACTGTAGATGCATTACCATTCCGTGTAGTCACACACATTACTGTAGATGCATTACCATTCCATGTAGTCACACACATTACTGTAGATGCATTACCGTTCCGTGTAGTCACACACATTACTGTAGATGCATTACCATTCCGTGTAGTCACACACTTTACTGTAGATGCATTACCATTCCGTGTAGTCACACACTTTACTGTAGATGCATTACCATTCCATGTAGTCACACACATTACTGTAGATGCATTACCATTCCATGTAGTCACACACATTACTGTAGATGCATTACCGTTCCGTGTAGTCACACACATTACTGTAGATGCATTACCGTTCCGTGTAGTCACACACATTACTGTAGATGCATTACCATTCCGTGTAGTCACACACATTACTGTAGATGCATTACCATTCCGTGTAGTCACACACATTACTGTAGATGCATTACCGTTCCGTGTAGTCACACACATTACTGTAGATGCATTACCGTTCAGTGTAGTCACACACATTACTGTAGATGCATTACCGTTCCATGTAGTCATACACATTACTGTAGATGCATTACCGTTCAGTGTAGTCACACATTTGCTGTGCCGCGTGAAAACACAGAAAACAATGGGTTATGCCAACATATATTTTTTATTTATCATGTTTAAAGGTACAGTGTGATTGTTTCTATTGTAAAACTACATGTATAAACTACACATATAAACTACACGTATAAAGTACACGTATACTCTACACGTATAAACTACACATAAACTACATGTATAAACTACACATAAACTACACGTATAAAGTACACGTATAAACTACACATAAACTACATGTATAAACTACATGTATTCCAACATTGTCACCACCCAAACATGTTTTTATTAACCACAACTTTGTTCTCCATTTGATCTGAATGTTTTGGGGACGGGTATCATGTTTAGATTGCATGGAGAAGGGAACATGAAAAATCCATTTCAGCATTCAAGATCTTAGAATAGATATACAATCAAACTTCGCTTTACGGTCGTCTCGGTAGTATGGCCACCTTGCCATTATTGTCACACTGGGACAGACCCAAATTACTTCCATAACAGTAAAGTATAGGACATTATTTCCGCTGATATGGGCACATCGCTGTTCGGGTCAATTTGGCCCAGTCCCAGTGGTGACCTTAATAGTGAAGTTCCACTGTAGTTTATATTATATAACATGCTATAACATTTTGATAGTTTATATTACATTTTGTAATATAAACTATAAAATTTTGTAGTTTATATTATATAACACACGATAACATTTTGAATGTAAAAATGCACAAATGACTAGATTTCCATATTTGGACTGATTCATCTTATATCTATATGTATCTTTTAATTACAGGAATATATATACTTATATATGTTTCAGTTTGACATCGAGTGCTTTCTGCTGAACCCATCATCACCACCTACTGTTCAGTTCGCACGTACAAAGAACGACCGATGTTTCTTGTTTGTCAACAAGAGACCAGTTATTATGAAAGATGTTGTAAAAGTGAGTTATTATGAAAGATGTTGTAAAAGTTATTATGGTTATTGTGCTTCCAAGTCGCTTGTTTCACTATGTTTAAAAAATGGGGTAAAACGTCTTTCATCTAATGTACAAGTGACAAGATGGTCTCACTTTTTTGTTACAATATCAGCATTTTTATCGTAAAAACTGGGGGGACATTGTAAAATCCTTTGCCTCACCAATAATTCTGATTTGCTGTTGTTGGTTATAGTTACTCCGCCATTACTATAGCAATGTTGTTGGTTATAGTTACTCCGCCATTTCTATAGCAATGTTGTTGGTTATAGTTACTCCGCCGTTACTATAGCAATGTTGTTGGTTATAGTTACTCCGCCGTTACTATAGCAGTGTTGTTGGTTATAGTTACTCCGCCATTACTATAGCAATGTTGTTGGTTATAGTTACTCCGCCATTACTATAGCAATGTTGTTGGTTATAGTTACTCCGCCGTTACTATAGCAATGTTGTTGGTTATAGTTACTCCGCCATTACTATAGCAATGTTGTTGGTTATAGTTACTCCGCCGTTACTATAGCAATGCAACAGGCTGTGACAGTAGTCAAGTGCCGATGGCATTTATCAGTGTCACTGTATCGCCATCTTCAGTTGACGTGAACGTCGACCCCAACAAGACTAAGGTCATGCTACATGAAAAGGTAAATTTTCTTAATCTGTTTTCAAACATTTTAAAAAAAAAATACAAAGCAGGTGTTTCCAGAAAAATGGCCATCCCACAGATAAAATTTGTCAAAATATCCTACATACTTTGTGAAAATACCCAGTCTCATTGGTCGCATATTATTTATTCCTATAATCATTGCTTAGCTTGTATGATATAAAGTTGTCTTGTTTGAAACTTCTGAACTGTTTTATGTATTATTAATGTATTATTATATTGTTCAATTGACAGTTTGCAACAAACTTATGCTATTTGTGCCATCTTTGTCATGTTAACTAGACAATTCTGATGTAGCACATGATGGCTGACAACCCCAGTTTACCTGTTGCAGCAGTAATTGTCACACACCCAGAACAATATATCATATGCGTAATTTTGTATTAATTCTCCATCTCGCATCATATGTGTACTTTTGTTTTAATTCTCCATCTTGCATCATATGTGTACTTTTGTATTAATTCTCCATCTCGCATCACGTGTGTACTTTTGTATTAATTCTCCATCTCACATCATGTGTGTACTTTTGTATTAATTCTCCATCTCGCATCACGTGTGTACTTTTGTATTAATTCTCCATCTCACATCATGTGTGTACTTTTGTATTAATTCTCCATCTCACATCATGTGTGTACTTTTGTATTAATTCTCCATCTCGCATAATGTGTGTACTTTTGAATTAATTCTCCATCTCACATCATGTGTGTACTTTTGTATTAATTCTCCATCTCACATCATGTGTGTACTTTTGTATTAATTCTCCATCTCGCATCACTTGTGTACTTTTGTATTAATTCTCCATCTCGCATAATGTGTGTACTTTTGTATTAATTCTCCATCTCGCATCACATGTGTACTTTTGTATTAATTCTCCATCTCGCATCACGTGTGTAGTTTTGTATTAATTCTCCATCTCGCATCATGTGTGTACTTTTGTATTAATTCTCCATCTCGCATCACGTGTGTACTTTTGTATTAATTCTCCTTCTCGCATCACTTGTGTACTTTTGTATTAATTCTCCATCTCGCATAATGTGTGTACTTTTATATTAATTCTCCATCTCGCATCACATGTGTACTTTTGTATTAATTCTCCATCTCACATCACATGTGTACTTTTGTATTAATTCTCCATCTCGCATCATGTGTGTACTTTTGTATTAATTCTCCATCTCGCATCACATGTGTACTTTTGTTTTAATTCTCCATCTCACATCATGTGTGTACTTTTGTATTAATTCTCCATCTCACATCACGTGTGTACTTTTGTATTAATTCTCCATCTCACATCATGTGTGTACTTATGTAATAATTCTCCATCTCGCATCACGTGTGTACTTTTGTATTAATTCTGCATCTCACTAACTTTGTTTATTTTACAGAGTTTGTTTCTGAAGTTGATGGCAGATGTATTTGCGGAAGTGTATGGGCCACTAAAGAGAGGGGGAGAGAACAACTGTGAAACGGAATCTGTGCCTCCTGAAACAACACACTATGATGTATCACAAAGGACAAATAATGTTGGTGATCTTAGAAAGGAAGCATCTGGTTTGGATGGCCACAAACCAATCAGTGGTGAAGTTAAAGCTATGAATCAGAAATGTGAAATTGAACAGCGTGTCAAGAGTGTCTCAGGTTATCATTCACTGATCCAGAATGATGAGATTTATAACGACTCAGATACACTTGCATTCAGTGATGTGATGTCCATGTTGACACATAGCGAAGACTTTCACCAGCATCTGCATCCAGAGGCAAACATGTCACATGCGCAGAATCTGCACAAGGAGCCAAACTTTCAACGTGCAGACAATTTATGCCAGGAAAAAGATGACAAGCAGGATGTTTCAACTTCAAACATGCACCATCCGTCAACAGCAGATAGTCTTAACTCCACACAGAGTATCGATTTTAACTTGCTCGACGATGACCTTGACATTGCTTTGATGGAAAACTTGGCAACAGAAACGAACCAAAATACGGTATTGTCACCTGGTGAAGTCAAAACTTCAAGAGAAAGTGAAAGTTGTGAAAACTTGTTCGAGAGAAATGGCAGGAAATATGTGAAAGTTGGCGCATCAGGAGATGACATTCCACCGAGGGCTGGTGACTGTGCTGCCGAGACATGGAGTAGAGGGAACAGTGTGGTAGAGCGGGATGGCAAAACTGTGCAGGTGTGTATAATGTTTTCATTTCTCTACCTTTAAATAGCATTACCACATTAAAACTTTAAACCATAATTATTGACTAATCACTTCTTCTTATATGCTTGAAATAAAATGAGTAGATCCTTATTAATTATAAAATGCTTTTATTTCATGAAAAGTGGACAACTAATGGCAAAGTTATTAAGTCATAAAGATATGAGGTCCATGGGTTTCTTTTGAAACAGTGCATTAAAATTAACACAGAAACAATAGTATCACTCTTACTGCCTGGTGGTAACAATATGATCACTCTAAATGCCTGGTGGTACCAATAGGATCACTCTAAATGCCTGGTGGTACCAATAGGATCACTCTAAATTCCTGGTGGTACAAAACATTTCTTTTTGTTGTTTGTTTTCACAACAGTTAAATTAATAATTGAGTTAGGTATTTCAAAGTTGGTGAACATATATATTTCAATGCTATTTAAGGTTCCTGCATGTCTGTGCCTTTTGTTTTCAGCCAGTGACTTTGTTAACGTCATCACGCATTGACGATGGTAGGCTGGATAAGGAGACGAGTTTAGCTTCTGCCGACGTAAGTATTAAATATTGATGTATGATGCATCTTTTTATAATTGTATGTATCGGGAGATTCCTTCCATCTGTATTTTTACAAAATAGTTTGTTGGTAAGTAGAATTTGGAATACAAAAAATGTGGTGTTTTGACATTGACCCTAGAGACAGTAGAGAGGGGGGAAGTGGCAACCGATATAATGATTCTCTGGTAGAAAATGACGAGTGTTTGATATGTGTCCGAAAATATGCTAGCTTTCACTGAAAAGTTTATCACGATCATCTTAGTAAAATCAGATTATGACATGCAGCCTCTAGTAAAAATGCGATTGATAAACTATACATCATTTTGAAGTTCTTTCAAGGGTGCATATGACAAACAAAAAACTAAAACGTCAAATGTGACATTTAGTTCATTCTGACAGCAGAGCACTCATTTATGTTAGACGAGACACTAAAAGTTGTAGGTTCCTTCTAGGTTTCTAACAGCTACTGTCACTCTTCCAAAGACATTTGTGATGTTCTTCTCCAATATTTGTGGTGGCTTGAAAAAGATCCCATCTGGTGGCCTGTCGTGCACCAATTGTGTGTAGTCTGGGCGCTGAATTAGCTGCTGCCAAAACTAGATCTGATGATGGAACAAAACGCCACGAGTGCCTAGGCAGATACCGGCAGTACATAAGACGTCATAATGACATGTTTGTTACGATCAGCAGCATCAAGAGTTGAACTTTAACAGATAAATCACAATAAGCCTTACAATGAGCTCCGTTATTGCAAAGAATGAAACTGGAAATGCTTTATTTATTAATTGATACAGTTAAAAAAAAATAACTGGCTTTTTTATCAGTCTAAAAAATAAATATGCACTCCATTGCGTTAAATAAATTAACACATTATTGTTCAGGTCTAATGAAGTATAATTTTGCACTTTAGGCTAAACAGATGACTCTGCATGACCTTGTTGAAGGTCACACTATAAAGAGACCATCATCGTCATACATATTCTTCTGCAAGGAGATGAGATCAAAGGGTGAGTTTTCTTTGTGTGTCACTTTAATGTAAGGGCTAGGATTGGGAAAGCAAGGGCAGCCTTCATCATGCTTAATAAGATATGGAAGTCCAGAGAAATGTCAATACCAAATAAGCTATGCATTTTTAACTCGAATGTTATAGCTGTGTTAACAGATCAGAAATATGGCGTACTACAAAATCTAAGCTACAGACGGTCCAAGCTTTTATAAATACGTGTCTACGAAGAATTCTAAGGATTACACATCACAAGACAGGCACTCACATGGAACCCTCAGGGCGAAAGGAATGCAGGAATGCCGAGAAACACCTGGCGCAGAGATAGGAAAAGCTGGACGTAGAAAAAACTGGAAACTTGAGCCACAAACCATATCCAATGCCACTGGTGGAGTTCTTAATGGTGTATGGCAGGGAGTGAAGGATGAAGTCAAGTCATCTGACTTTGATGTGATTCGTGAATGTGATAATTTAGTTGTGATCGAGCAGATCATTTGCACATGCCTGGGCTGAAGGCTGTCACCGGATGTAGTGTGTCGTGTGCTCGTAAATAAAGCAATGACTGTTTTATATTGGAGTACTGTCTTGTCTCTTAACTGACACACACCATAACATTCTGGCGACGAGGATTGAAACGATGTTTGAAGATATTTGACACAAATTTGAGGCGTAAGTGAAAAACATTACGTTGAGAGTGGCCGCAGATGATTTGGTGTTCGAAAGTAAATCAACTAAGCACGAAAACAAGATGGCAGGCCTCATCGGCACTTTGGGGAAGTTTGACCCGAAAAGACTGTCATTTCTTACGATGAACAGCATAAACTGTATTTGGTCGCTAACAACATAGCGGCAAACGACGCAAATGCAGAAAGGTGCAAAGCCATATTTCTGAGTGAGGTAGGAAAAAATTGTCAACGTTCTCTCACACTTATTCAGCCCGGACAAACCTGCAGATAAAACATTCGCTCAACTTTTGAAAAAAATTAAAGACCACTATGAGCCAGTCCCAAATGAGATGGCAGAGTCGTTTAAGTTTTGGACACGAGTCCAAGCTGAAGACTAGATTGTAACGGACTATAGCTTGGCTATAAAGAAACTAACAGTTCATGCAAATTTCCCATATTTGAACGGATGGTTGAGGGACAGGTTTGTAACAAGGTTGAATCAGAAGTATGCAAGTGTTCAAGAGAAATTAAGCAACATGACCGGCTTGACTTTTGAGAAGGCTGTGGAAGTAGCCATGAACATGACAATGGTGAAAGAAAATGCTAGGCGGGTTTCATTTGCCAGGGGGCGCCACATGCTGCACTGTATCCCGTGCAAGAGTCAATCGAGTGAGGGACGGTACCCTAGACATAGTGACAGCAACAACAGGCATCAGGACAACAGTGTTGGCGTTGTTGTGGGAAACATGCCCCACAGGCATGTCAGTTTAAGTCAAAACAATGTTTCCGCTGTGGAAAAAGGGACCATATCGCTAGATCGAAAGCATGTAAAGGCAAGCCACGAGTTCGTGCCATTACCGAAGAAGTACCCAAGGGGGATGATAACCACTGTGGAGTATACAGCACATACACTGTAGGAGCATTGAAGAGCACTGGCATCAGGGTGCCTGTGTGCATTGAAGGCACAAATTTTGACATGCAGCTGGACACAGCAGCAGACGTGTCATTGCTTCCGGAGAACTTGTATCGCAAGCACTTGAGTCATCTGCCACTGAAACCAGCTGGTATTGTCCTGAAGACGTATGAGAACCAGACGGTTGAATCTACCATTGATAGTAACAAGAGGGAAAGACAAAGCAGAACTATTTGGTCTAGAGTGGTTGGAGTGCATTAAACTTAATTGGCATAAAGTATGCTTCATGAGAGAATCTGTGGCAGGAGTTCTGCAGAAACACACACAAGTCTTCAGGGAAGAACTTGGCACACTAAAAAGGTTTGCTGCAAAGATTCACGTGGATGAGGAAAAACCACCCAAGTTCTTCAAGGCAAGACCGGTTCCCTACGCCATGAGGAAAAAGTGGAGCAAGAGTTGGACCGGTTGGTGCAGACAAACGTGATGGAACCAGTGAGGTACTCCGATTGGGCAACTCCGATAGTTCCAGTTCTCAAAGCGGATGGCAAGGTACGGGTGTGCGGTGACTACAAGTTGACAGTGAATGGAGTATCACATCTCGCACAGTACCCGATTCCAACCCTGTATGACCTTTGCGAGAAATTGACGGGTGGAAAGCAGTTCAGTAAGCTGGACTTGAGCTACGCATACTCGCAACTTCCACTGGATAACAAATCGAAGGAATATGCCACAGTGAATACCCACAGAGGACTTTTCCGTTACAATCGTCTCCCATATGGAATTAGTTCGGCACCCGCTATTTTCCAGCGCACCATGGAAAATATCTTAAAAAAAGATATACCTTGTGTTGCCGTATACTTGGACGACATCATCCTGATGGGTGTGACGAAGGCTCAACACCTAGAAACGCTGGATCTGGTCTTGGGTAGATTAGAAGAAGCAGGATTGCGGCTCAAGAGAGAAAAATGCACATTCCTCACAGATGAAGTGGTATACTTGGGTCACAAGATTGACCAACATGGATTGCATCCAATAGAAGACAAGGTTGAGGCCATCCAGAAAGCGATGGCTCCGGAGAATGTGCTAGAACTCCAGGCATTCTTAGGTCTACTGAATTACTACGGTAGATTTTTAGCCAACTTATCGACTGCTAGCGCCATTGCACAAGCTGCTGTGCAAGGGTCAGAAGTGGTACTGGGGTTTGCAACAGCAGTGGAGTTTCCAAAGACCGAAAAACTCCTCTTGTCGGCTAAAGTGTTAGCACACTATGACCCGAGTAAGTGAATACTGCTGCAGTGCGATGCCTTGAATTATGGACTCAGAGTGGTGCTTTTGCACGTCATGGAAGATGGTACTGAACGACCTGTGGGAATTGCATCCACAACCCTGAATGCTGTGGAAAAGAACTACTCACAACTCGATAAGGAGGGAGCTACAGTAATGTTTGCACTGAAGAAGTTTCACAAGCATTTGTATGGTCGGTTGTTTGAAATCATTACTGATCACAAGAGATTGGTGTCGCTTTTCGGTGAACTGAAGAAAGTTCCAACTATGGCGTCACCACGCATACAACGGTGGGCTGTCACGCTGTGTGGATATGAATACAACATTCTCTACAAAGCTGGCAAAAGTCACAACAATGCTGATTGTCTCAGTAGACTGCCACTGCCAGTTACCGTGAAAAACGAGCCAGAAGAACATGTTTTGTGATAGAGGAACTGGACTGCTCACCAGTGAGTGCGGAGCAGATCAATCGATACGCTGGTTGCGATCCAACACTAGCTCACGTCCGTGAATACCTAATGCGCTGCTGGCCAGTTGGAGTAGATGACACAGAGTTTGCACCATACAAATGCCGACGAGACGAGCCGAGTGTGCAAGAAGGATGTGTACTGTGGGGTGCAAGAGTGGTTATTCCCCCACAGAGTCGTCAAGAAGTGATGCAAGAATTGCACCTAGCACATCCAGGAATCAACAGAATGAAAGGCCTCGCACGCAATTATGTCTGGTGGCCTGGAATGGACAAAGAGAAGATGGTTCAGAGGTGTGACACATGTCAGCTGCATAACAAATCACCACCTGCTGCTCCACTGCATCCTTGGGAGTGGCCAGAAAAACCGTGGACTCGCATCCATATTGACTACACTGGACCGTTTCTTGGTAAGATGTTGTTTCTCGGTAAGATGTTGTTTCTCGGTAAGATGTTGTTTCTCGGTAAGATGTTGCTGGTAGCAGTTGATGCAACTTCCTAATGGATCGAGACTCACATAATGAGTTCGACAACATCGACGGCAACAGTGAATAAACTGAGGGAGATCTTCGCGCAACACGGACTGCTGGAAGTACTTGTTTCGGACAACGCAGCGAATTTCATCAGTGAAGAATTTTTGACCTTTATGAGGAAAAATGGAATCGTCCATGTAACCTCAGCTCCGAACCATCCAGCATCCAGTGGCCTTGGAGAATGGGCAGTACAGACTGTGAAATCTGGCATCACCAATGGGAAACAACATGGAAGTCAAATTGCAGAGATTTTTTTTTGACCATCATAGAACTCCGCAGTCAACAACTGGCAAGTCGCCAATGGAAATTCACAACAATCAGAAGATGAGATCTCGTTTGGACCTCCTACGCCCGAGTCCGCAGGGGAAGATACACAAGAAACAGAAGCTGATGAAAGAGACGAATGACCACAGGGCACACGAACGACACTTTGAGGCTGGAGATAGTGTGTATATCAAGAATTTTGGCCCAGGGCTCAAGTGGTTGGTCGGAACAGTTGGTTACGTCATAGGTCTGGTGTCGTACACAGTGGTCATAGGGGACTGCAGAGAGTGTCGGAGACATGTCGATCATGTTTGTGCACATCATGCGAACACCCATTCGATTGTCACTAAGACTCTTAGCAATCAGGTAGAAGCTGAGACTGCAATGCAGGAACGCTACAAAGCACCGATTTCAGTGCTATCGAGTTGGATGTCCCTACAGCGACATCAAATGTACATGCTGCGACTGTGTTACCAAGCATGTCACCAGAACCAAGTACAATTGAGAGTGATGATGACGTGACAGGCACTAGCGAGAAAGCAGTATCGGGACTGTCGCCACACAGCACTGACACGCTGGGCGCTACTACACCTGCTAGAAAATCTGGCAGACGTCGCTTAGCACCAGCTTCGCAAGTTGACTGTAGTGAAGTGATTCAGCAATGAGATCAGTCATCGATGGCCAATAAGAATAACGGCTGTGGTCTCACAGGGAATTTGGAGGCAGTCTACCCCCCAATTCCATAGTTTTAGATAGATTGCAGAATAATCAGTCGTTTAGTCAATTATATATTTTGCAGCATATTCCCCAAGAACTCTTTATAAGAACATTTGGACATTATTTTGAAAGTGAATGGATTGTTTTTTCAGCTGTGAACTTTGAATTTTCTTTTTCGTAGAGAGGAAGACGTGTGATAATTTAGGTGTGATCGAGCAGATCATTTGCACGTGCCTGGGTTGAAGGCTGTCACCGGATGTAGTGTGTCGTGTGCTCGTAAATAAAGCAATGACTGTTTTATATTGGAGTACTGTCTTATCTCTGTTAACTGACACACACCATATCAGTGAACAATCCTATTGTAAGAACAATTGATGTGAAGAATTGTATGTAAACTCGATATATAGCTTTAAAATAACACAGTTTTGGTTTGACGTAAGATACAAATATTGTCATTTCAGGTCGTCCAGTTGACAAGTGTAATAAATAATCTCTGGCTGTAATGTTCACCTGACTATAGTGAACTATATATGAAATAGATGATGTTTATCTTTCCCACCCTTAATAAGCCCCACAGTCCACACCCTCAATGAATATGTTTCCCCAGTGCCCACTGGCACTGATTCCCACCACAGAGACTTTACATGTCATTAAAGTTGATGTTCTATGATGGCAATTTATAAATCCAGTTGCGGCAGAGAACAGTGGTGCCAACTTCCAGGAGATTGCAAAACTTGTCGCAGAGAAATGGAAGTATCTGAGTGCAGAGGAAAGAAAACAGTATGAAACCATGGCAACAGTTGATGTGCAGAGGTATGAAACAGAAACACGTCTTTTCAGTAGCAGTTTGGTCGTATAGAAATGTGTGTTTTCTGGGAATAAATAAACTTTTGTATGATGAAGTTTGACTTGGCGTAGACCATATTGACCTCGCGCTGTCCTCAGGAGGTTGCACCCTCCATCCTGCTCTAATTACTACTGTCAACAGTGGAAGTCCAGTAGCATTTCTGGCTGCTCCATCTCTTTTACCTCTCCTACTGCTGCACCATCATATGTTGCTTGAAGGCTCACAATGTTCACAATGGCCAACATGCCCAAACTAGGGTTGTGTGTTATTAATGGTATGCCAGTATATCACAGTATTTTGACATACCAGTATACACTGAAGGTCGTTATGGGTTCATGGACTGAACTGAACTCGCATCCTTTATTGTTAGCGTTAGACCATAATTATCTATTTGTTGACCCGACTGAGTTCCAGGACACTGTTACAACTGTTACAACTGTTACAACTGTTACAACTGTTACAACTCATGTTAACTCTTTAATACCAACAAATATAACTTATTAGTACAACTTTTAAAAAACAATTATTTAGTAAAATATTAGTCAGGCATACAAAAACTCAATATGGCAATTATCAATATAACATAAAATGTTAAGCAAATGCCATGTTAACCAAAGCAACTATGATATATTGTGATACACCCTCAGTATCGTGATGTGTCTTGATAAAAAAATTTTTGGTGATACCCAACCCTAGCCCAAGCCACTGGAGTCTTCTCTATCTGATGACAGCTTTGATGGATTCGGGGTGAATGTGTCTTCTCTGATAATGGCTAATGGGAAGTGTGTGATGTTACATACAAGATTGAGCAAGACTGCCATGCAAGGCATGGGCCCAGATGGCAAGTGGACAAGGAAGCCATTGGCTTATCGAGAGTCTATCCACTTAGTGATTCCTTCCAAAAAACTACTTATTTGTTAAGCATGACCTTGCTTTTAGGAATCCATGTTGAGATTGATTTAATCATTTATGCCTAATAAGGAAGTCCACCACATGGTCTTTAATTAACTTTTCTAATAATTTACAAATCACTGACGTTAAACTCACTGGTCTGTAATTATCTTACTTATTTCTCGAAACCTTTTTAAATAATGCTATGACGTTTGCTTCTTTCCATTCAAAAGGAACCACCCTATACTAATGACAAGTTGAACACCCTATACTAATGACAAGTTGAACACTCTATACTAATGACATGTTGAACACTCTATACTAATGACAAGTTGAACACCCTATACTAATGACAAGTTGAACACCCTATACTAATGACAAGTTGAACACCCTATACTAATGACAAGTTGAACACTCTATACTAATGACAAGTTGAACACCCTATACTAATGACAAGTTGAACACCCTATACTAATGACAAGTTGAACACCCTATACTAATGACAAGTTGAACACTCTATACTAATGACAAGTTGAACACTCTATACTAATGACAAGTTGAACACCCTATACTAATGACAAGTTGAACACCTTATACTAATGACAAGTTGAACACCCTATACTAATGACAAGTTGAACACCCTATACTAATGACAAGTTGAACACCCTATACTAATGACAAGTTGAACACTATACTAATGACAAGTTGAACACCCTATACTAATGACAAGTTGAACACCCTATACTAATGACAAGTTGAACACTCTATACTAATGACAAGTTGAACACCCTATACTAATGACAAGTTGAACACCCTATACTAATGACAAGTTGAACACCCTATACTAATGACAAGTTGAACACCCTATACTAATGACAAGTTGAACACCCTATACTAATGACAAGTTGAACACCCTATACTAATGACAAGTTGAACACCCTATACTAATGACAAGTTGAACACCCTATACTAATGACAAGTTGAACACCCTATACTAATGACAAGTTGAACACCCTATACTAATGACAAGTTGAACACCCTATACTAATGACAAGTTGAACACCCTATACTAATGACAAGTTGAACACCCTATACTAATGACAAGTTGAACACCCTATACTAATGACAAGTTGAACACCCTATACTAATGACAAGTTGAACACCCTATACTAATGACAAGTTGAACACTCTATACTAATGACAAGTTGAACACCCTATACTAATGACAAGTTGAACACCCTATACTAATGACAAGTTGAACACCCTATACTAATGACAAGTTGAACACCCTATACTAATGACAAGTTGAACACTCTATACTAATGACAAGTTGAACACTCCTGCTCGCGCAAGTGGTATTCGTTTCTATTAGTAGTTTTGGACGAATTCAATCCACTCCCGGTGATTTATTACCCTTCATTGCCTTTATTTTCTTAGCTACCATTTCTGAAGTTATAATTAACTGCCCTAAATAATCTGATTTAGCCTCCTGAAATTTAGCATCTGGAACTGGTAATGAATAATATTTATTAAAAGTGTCTTTCACTGTCATGACAGCCAGCTTGTGCGAGCGGCTGTCTCTTACACTGCTTTCTTTCAATTATTGTTCTATGTAGTTTGCCCAGCTGGGTTTTATTTTTGGCAATCCGACACAGCTGCTCCAGGTAATGAACTAATATCCTGTCTTGTAAACAAGGCACAATTGAATCGACGCGATATTCCTCAGATGATAGTAGGCTATGCCGCAGGTGTACTTTACGTGACCATCGATGTTTCCGAGTTGAGTACAGCACCAATGTTTCTGGCAGTAGGGCTTGGCATTATATCACAGTCACCGATTTTCATCACGGTGATGTTATGTTTCACTTGATTGTTTCATGATGCTAACACAAGTGCGACCATTTTGTCATCTTTCACTTTTAATAGATTTACAAAAGACAACAGTCTGACAGTTTCATCAGTTATTAAAAAAAAATTATATATATATATATATATATATATATATATATATATATATATATATATATATATATCAGCATAGAGATGGAAGCTCAGGTTGTGTTGTCTGATGATATCACCAATAGGAGCTGTGTACATAGAGAACAGTAGAGGCCCCAGCACCGAATCTTGAGGGACACCGCAAGCGATGCTGCGATTGCTAGAAGCGCCACCTGGTACATTTACTGACTGCAACCTGTCAGATAGATATGAAACGTATCCACCACGTCAGCACAGACAGGACCAGACATTCTGAAGCATTGTTCCAGTCGGCTGAGTAGAAGTACCAGGATAACGCCATGCCGCCGGTCTAGCGCCTCAAGGATGTCATTCTGAACCAAAACTAACTTAGTTTCCATAGAATGGTGTAATTTTATGCTGATTGGTATCGTTCGAGAAGATTGTTGTCAGTCAAGTGCTTGATTAGACAACGTGTAACATATCTTTCAAGTAGCTTAGACACAAAAGGCAGATTTGAAATTGGTCGATAACAGTTCATATTAATGCCCGGGGGGGTACTGCCATACCAAAGCGGTGGGGGTGTGCCGCCAGAGCCCCATGGAGCACATGGAGAGAGAGAGAAATCAAGAAATTTATGGTCACCAAGAGAGAATTATTGAAAAATTTATCTAATATTTATAAGTGTAAGGTAAGCCCGGGCGGAACGTTTTCATTGGGAAATTTCCTCTTCGATGAAAGAGAGGGTTTAATTGGGGCACAAAGAGAGAAAATTTACATATTTTCTTCGGACAGAGAGAGAAAAATGGCCAAAAACAGGGGCATTTGCGTGGCACTTACATGTATACCTCAGTATAGGGAGTACCCCCCGCCCCCCCCCCGAGTATTAATGTTATGATCGATATTTGCTTTCTTAAGCACAGGGTTGATGTTGGCATGTCTCAGGCAGCGTGAAACAACACTAGATGTGACTGATGAGTTGACGTATCCTGTCAGTCCTAATTCAGCATCCGATATGTCTTTGTTGGCCCATTATTCAGTTATGCCAATTATGTCAATATCTTCTACTATAATGCACCAATCTCCCGCCTAAGTCTCCAAACATGGTTGTGGCACTAACTTATATATTTGGTAGAACATAAAATAGTAATTTGTTTTTTAATATAATGTAGTGTAAACTTAATTCATAAATTAAAGGAAGCCATTATCAATACAAAGAACGCTTGTTCTTGGTGGCTGGGAAAATTCTGTGGAATGCCCTGCGTCACACAAGGAATGCTGACTGCTTTGTTTAAGACATCATTAAAGACACATTTGTTCCAGCAGGCCTTCATACAAATTTGCACTTTGAAGCAGTGATATTCCAGTTCCAGCTCATTTAATTTATTCTTTTAATCTGTTTTAGCTCATTTTAATGTATTTACTTATATATGTACAACTGTAGCAACTTTGAGCAGGTGTTTTCACCTGGATACATGGCACGTTATTAATGTATAGCAATAATAAATAAAGAAGAATGAGTACATAAAGTCGGAGGTTCTGCGTACATTCCCAGCGATGGTGATAATGTAGAATGTTTAGGGTGACAACTGTTGTGTCGTTTTCTAACCCTTAAACTGCATGTTTTAGATTTAAGGATGAAATGTCGTCACAGAAGCAAACCAAGATGAACACGCCAACCCAAGCCCAGATGTGTAGAAAGAAGAGGAAATTGAACCAAGTAAGCTCATCATTCTTTTTGATTTTTTTGGCAAATACTTATTACTTACTTATGTCATCCACATCCATGTGGTGAAATGATGACTTCCTTCGGTCATGACTCGTCATTGCACTTGATACATTGGTGCCACTGAGCCTGACTTTCTTTTCAATGATGTCACAAAGAGTTTTGTTTGGATGACCTCTTCTCTAGGGATCATTGGGCTTCCTAAACTGCTGGCTACTTCATCATGGCACATCACGTCATACCAGACAAAGATTATTACTTGGTTATAAATCTGATAACTCTGTATACTATTAAAATGTTGTATTCATTTATGTTAAAATTATTAGTCCATTTATGGTGAATAAACAGTATAAAATTATGATGAGTCTTAATGAAAAAAAAGCCTATCAACTGATTTGTCTTTTGACATTTTTTTTTCACACTTAAATAGTAGTAACCTTTTATTATTTAGAACAACTAACTTAACATTAGAACATTGTCAGTCGACCAATAAATACCTGACAAACCAGACTGTTTGTGTGTGCAGTGATTATGTTGTGAAGTTACATTTATCGCTATATACAGGGTAACTTCTTTTGTTCATCATTTTTTTAATATAGCACTTATTTAGTTCATATTTCTGCTGTATGATATGAAAAATGAGGTAAAAACACTGTGTTCACAGGATTGATGCAGCCAGAACTTAAGACAATAAACTAAGTTTGTGCTATGCCAAATTTCAAAGAAATATGTCCATGATAACTAACGTACCCTGAAGTAAACATGTACTTTCTCAGAGTGTTTCTGCCCCAGTATGTTCACTGCTGTATAACTTTGCCTATCAGTGAGCTATATCCATGTATGTTCACTGCTGTATAACTTTGGCTATCAGTGAGCTATATCCATGTATGTTCACTGCTGTATAACTTTGGCTATCAGTGAGCTATATCCATGTATGTTCACTGCTGTATAACTTTGGCTGTCAGTGAGCTATATCCATGTATGTTCACTGCTGTATAACTTTGGCTATCAGTGAGCTATATCCATGTATGTTCACTGCTGTATAACTTTGCCTATCAGTGAGCTATATCCATGTATGTTCACTGCTGTATAACTTTGGCTATCAGTGAGCTATATCCGTGTATGTTCACTGCTGTATAACTTTGGCTATCAGTGAGCTATATCCATGTATGTTCACTGCTGTATAACTTTGGCTATCAGTGAGCTATATCCATGTATGTTCACTGCTGTATAACTTTGCCTATCAGTGAGCTATATCCATGTATGTTCACTGCTGTATAACTTTGGCTGTCAGTGAGCTATATCCGTGTATGTTCACTGCTGTATAACTTTGGCTATCAGTGAGCTATATCCATGTATGTTCACTGCTGTATAACTTTGGCTGTCAGTGAGCTATATCCATGTATGTTCACTGCTGTATAACTTTGGCTATCAGTGAGCTATATCCATGTATGTTCACTGCTGTATAACTTTGGCTATCAGTGAGCTATATCCATGTATGTTCACTGCTGTATAACTTTGCCTATCAGTGAGCTATATCCATGTATGTTCACTGCTGTATAACTTTGGCTATCAGTGAGCTATATCCATGTATATTCACTGCTGTATAACATTGGCTATGAGTGAGCTATATCCATGTATGTTCACTGCTGTATAACTTTGGCTATGAGTGAGCTATATCCATGTATGTTCACTGCTGTATAACTTTGGCTATGAGTGAGCTATATCCATAAAGGGAAACACAACTAATTGTTTTCAGCCTATGCATCCATAAGAGATACCAAAACTAGATAGCTATACTGTTAGATAACTATACTGTTAGATAGCCCTATGTCATTGGTTTAATTTGTCACAGTCGTTTAAATTTCTTATTGTTTCACTCAATTCAATCCATAAATTATATAGGATTTCTGACAAAGAACTTTAAGAAGCAAATTCTGATTTTGGCTCTGTTTGATTGATTTTCAATTGTATTGCAATCGTAAATTATAATTCTGTTTTAGCCCTGCCACATAATATGCATTTCCCGTGTACTTTAGGGATTTTGGGAGGAATTCAGCCATAACCCAGTTTAATACAGATTTGTTTCAAATGGAAAACTCATGATAAATGTTCTCGAGTTCATTGCGCAAGTGTAGCATCAAATGACAAACTTACAGCGGCCAAAGAGCAAATACTTTTGATGCTAGGCAGATTTCCAACAAAAACTAGCAGATTTTGTTTAATGCATGTATATTTTATAGCATAATAGATGGAGTCAATTGATTGGAATGGTAAAAAAATAAAGAAAAAAATATAGGTCCAAAACAAATGTGGCAGGTCGGGGCAAAGTTGTAAATATTTCATGTCTTACAAAGCCATTGTTGTATTGACAGGCCAGTGGACAGAGGCCACTGCCAGCGATGTTTTATCAAATGTCTCCAGCGACATCTCGAGTAAAACAAGAACGTGCAAATTTCTCCATGAAAGCTCTCCGGCAGACCTACTCAAAACCTTTCCAGTCTAGGTGAGATACTCATATTTATTGCATTTCTTGCTGTCTAAAAATGTGCATCTTTCTAAACAATTAAAGTGGATGAGATGGCGCTGTCGATTAACCTGTGATTCCCACTGGTTTATTTAACAACTGGGACCAAGTTCAATTACATATTGGTTTGATTTTATAGATCATGGGTAATAACAGTATTACCAAATCACCTTGAAATTCTGATTTTGCACAGGATCAACATAGCTTGGGAAAAGATGGGTTCTTCTGAAGATAAATTTTCACTCTCCTTAATTGCTAGGCCAAAGAACTCTCTTTGCTGTTCCCACATATATTAAACTATATGTTGCCCATTGCTCGTCCAACACTGTACTTACTTTCTTTCTTCAAACTTCCTCCTCAAATCATTCTGCCCATTTCGAATAACATTCCTTGATGTTCAAAACTGAAGTGTGTTAATAATTTAAGTAATATGCACAGTCGGTTTAATAGAAGAGGGTGCACATAGGTTAAAATCATTAAACGAATGAACTTAAACATTACACTGGGTAACTTGTGAAACTGTGAATACCCTTATGATGGTATCACATCTAATAAGTACCCCCATCTCTCCCACCCTCCCTCCCTCCCTCTCTACATTTTCTGGAAAGAATTGTGTTTTGTTTAATTGTACTTGTTGTAAAAAGTTACAGTAAATTTTATTTGATGATTTAATCCACCCGTGTGTGAAAGTATAATGTAAATACTTATGTTGGTGACATCAGTTTGTGTTTAAATATAAAACAACTTTTTAAAGTTTGCCTTTCAATTAGGACATACTTTTATTAAATGCTTTATGGCATTTGTGTTTTCTTGTCACAGATGGCAATATATCAAATGCGAAGGTTGTTATAGTTGCTATGACAACAACTACCCCCCAGTCATTCTTATCTAGATAATTATTCCCCCAGTCATCATTATCTATATAATAATGACCCCCGCTATATAAATTATGACTTACTTGAGTTAATCCTCTTGGCCCTTTCAGGAGCATAGGGCGTCAACCATGTTTCTCCACCTCGCTTTCTTCTGGGTTAAAGCTTTGGCTTCTTGCCAAGTGACCCCCACTTTATCAAGATCTTGTAGTGTGGAGCGTCTCCAGTTGATTTTTGGCCTTCCTTGTCTTCTCTTTCCTTGTGGGTTATAGTCCAGTGCTTGTTTGGTTGTATTTGTTGGATCTTTTCTGAGCGTGTGGCCAATCCAGCTCCATTTTCTCCTCTAGATTGTAGTGCTTATTTCTTCCTGTTTGGTTTTCTTCCAGAGCTCTTTATTTGATATTTCGTTAGGCCACCATACCTTAAGGATGTATCGGAGGCGACTGTTGATGAAAACTTGGAGTTTGTTGTTGAGAGACTGAGTAGTTTTCCACGTTTTACAGCCATAGAGAACTGGTTTAAAGTTGGTGTTGAAAACGTGGATCTTGGTGTTTATGGATAGTTGGGCGTAGGGTTCTGAAGGCATGACGAGCTTTATTGATGCGTAGTTCCACATCTTTGTCAGCTCCACCATTTGTACTGATGTTGCTCCCGAGGTAGATGAAGTTTTGTACTTCCTCAACAGTACCGCTTTCTAGTGAGATGGGTTCGGAGGATCTGGTATTGATATTCATCACCTTTGTCTTTCCCACATTGATCTTATAAATAATATATCATAGACAGTAGAAGCAAACATGACTAAAATGTGCAATGCCTAGAAAGAGTATTATATTTCTTCTTCTCATATGCTTTGCCTGGAGATGTTGGCGATCACCACATTATTCTGTCATTAGCATTAAAACACATCTTAATTTGAGTGAAACTTTGAATCAGGGTTACTGTGAGCAGTCGTAATATTCACACCTTGGCTTCTTTTGGCCATCAAAGCAATTCCAGCTTGCTTTTTCCTGGGGCAGTGATTGATTTCATCAACTATAATTGATGGTCCACATCCAACTGGTAGTCACAGTAGCAATGAACTGACTGCGCTATATAATCCAGTATTAGTTGAGATTACTCCATTCCACAGTTATCATATCTACGAAAAAGAAGTTGACATGATCATGGCAACAGAATCGGGCAAATCTTGCCGTCAGTTAGCCAATGATTTTCACATTGGCCAAACACAGACCAGTTCGATACTCAAGAGAAAAGCAGAACTGCTGCTCAAATGAACAGAGCAGCTGTTATTTCACCGAACCTAGTCTAGAAACATTACTATTGTACATACACTATTTTTTATTTAATATTCATATTGAGAAGGATGGATGAATTAAAATGTATCATTATTTATGGTTAAACTTTTTTGTTTGTTTGTTCATTTAGTAGCACTAAACAAATTAGTTTTTGCAATATGGTATTTTATTATGCACTGCACCGGTACACTACTGACAAGTTTTTTCCAAAAGTTTAGTGATATTAACACCACACATTCCTGAAAACAAAGAAACACATTAATTAATGATAGCTCCTGTGTTTTTATCACCCAGTGATTTGTACCGCTCTCCACAGTACCAAGTGGCGAACATCAACATAATCATTTACAATATGATGGCGCCACCTACTGAGTATCATCATTAAATTCTCCATAACGGACACAATACACAGTCCTGACGGTGTCCCCTATGGACAGGTTTCACTGTATATATTAATGGTAATTACACTTGATAGTAGAAGACTTCTGACAGCCAGGAAACATATCCGCTATGTCCCGTGCAGGGGATCGGTTCTTATTCTGTCCAAGTTCAACATGTGACAGCTCTTCTTATGCAGTGCTTCCTACAATTATTCTGTTATATTATTTTCTTTTATAGCCAAACATGGAGAGAGCACGCAGACAAGATGTTCCTGATAGGCCAACTGAAGTCACATGGTGTGTGGTTAGGTATCCATGACAACAGGATCATGCTGTTTCATCCAACAAGAGCTAAGGAAGAGCTCATCTGTCATAGGCTGATGCAGAATCATGTGCTACCTGTGAGCCAATTAGAACAGCCCATCACGTTATGTGCAGAGTATGTATCTAATCAAATAGAATTGGTCAATTACAATATCTAAACACGGTATTTACAAAATATATTTCTTCCTGATTAAATGGCGACCTAAATAATTGTTTGTTATTATTCTAAGCTGATTTGTTGATATTGAAATCTGTAGTGTGTTAATAATTTAAGTAATGTGTGCAATCGGTTTAATAGATGAGTACTTTTGTTAAAATCATCAAAAGGACTGACTTGGATTGTTAGATCGGTTGATTTGCAAAAGTGTGGATTTGGAAAAAAATTATTAAATAGTTTGTACGATTTCATCAAAACTAAATAACACATTTGGTATAGATAAGTTAATTTTGTGCAAAATGAGTGAATTGAGATGAGCCAAAGAATTTAATTGAGAGACCTTTATGTGATTCCAGAGATTTGGGTGGTCAAGAGAACTGGACTGTCCTTCAATCCCTGGAGAAGTCAGCCGTGGCAATAAATGATTCCTATGTCTACTACACAGACGCCAGACTTGTTCACAATGGGTTGAAGCTGCGAGAAAGTTACATAGGTTTGTGGTATAGGTTATATGATTACATGGCTGACGCGTCATTCTTCGTAATACACCTTTGAAATAAAAATGAAAACTTCCCTCCCACTCTACCCCACTTTTATTCTCACCCTCCTTCCTTCTTCCTTTCCTTCTCTCCCACCCTCCCACCCTCCCTCCCTCCCTCTCTACATTTTTTGGAAAGAATTGTGTTTTGTTTAATTGTACTTGTTGTAAAAAGTTACAGTAAATTTTATTTGATGATTTAATCCACCCGTGTGTGAAAGTATAATGTAAATACTTATGTTGGTGACATCAATTTGTGTTTAAATACAAAACAACTTTTTAAAGTTTGCCTTTCAATTAGGACATACTTTTATTAAATGCTTTATGGCATTTGTGTTTTCTTGTCACAGATGGCAATATATCAAATGCGAAGGTTGTTATAGTTGCTATGACAACATGCATGAACTACTTCGGCATATCTGACCTGCATGAGATCCTGGATCTTATTACCCAGAATTCAAGTGTCACTGTCTCAGAGTGTCGGCCATCAAAAGTGCGGCATTACATACAGGTTTGTACAGTCAAGCCTCGTTATAATGCGGTGGTCAGGGTCCACGATTTCGGACCGCGTTGTAAGCAAGGCGCATTATGTGTTCCCATTTCTGACACCAGGGGACTACTAAACAATGCGATCTCTGTCCCCGGTACCAAGAACACTGTCGAAGCCACTGTGCGCTACCCACGCAGTCTATATGCTGTTAATGTAGCTTGTTAAATGAGTCAACTAGCATCAATGGGTGTTATTTTTTATAATAACCTGGATCTGAATAACCGTACATGTGTGTGAGTTGACACACGCAGTGTGAAAGCTGATAAATTAAACATTGAAAACAATTGTAGGTTGCATCGATAATTATTTCACTTCGTCTTTCAACCAATCTCAAAGAATAAAATCACGATGCACATCTCCCATATCACTGATTCACCGTTTCATATGGAGATGATGAATTAATATTTTTGCACACCCGTAGTGCTGCTTTGAGTTTCCATTTCATCCGTTTTGTACTGCTCTTTGGCTATTACATTTAAGACTGACTGATTCTTATGCAAGGCATATTTGTGAATCTCATTTGCAATTTACAAATCACCGAGGCGAGGGTTAAGCCAGCAGCGTAATACGATTGATGCCAGCACAGAATAAACGTCATTGAAACAAGATCTCGCCACTCTTTCATTGTTCACATTGAGAACCATCAAAGCAATTCTAAGACTAAGTAGGTTTGACAAACATGAGGAGTACATCAGGCAAAACAAGCACTAGTTAGGGAATAGATTGATGCTGTGATCGTAGTGTTGACACACAAACGCTGGCAAAACACCCTCCGAAAGACAGCTATTCCTATTTCCCCCCGACGGCAGATAATCGGAGTCCATCCGCGTTATATCCGACTGTATGTATAAGACAACAATAATTTTTGTTGAACAACATTATCAGTTCTGCGTTGTTTAATCGCCAGGCTACAACCAACTTGATTATATTTAACACAATTTAGTATTTTATTTATTATCAGTATCAGTTTTTGTGTGTGGATAATGTGCTAGGAAAATGCCACTAAAACATGATTCTAAGTGATGAAAATACAAGATTGCTATCATTTGCATAAACTTGCGAATGTTTACCTTTTTTGTAACCTGCATATTTGGAGAAGGAAGAGAAATTCATAAGTGCAGAATAATCTGAAATATCCAGTATCATCTCTATTTCACAGGTACAATTGTATCAAACAGTTATGGCATATATTTTACATTAATTAATGTGGCCGTTTTAATTATTTTAGCATGGCGTATACATTTCATAAATGTTTCTTTTATTCATGATTTTATGTGGCTTGACTGATAACTTTCTTGAATGTTATCAAATGATAAGTTAATTGTTTAGGTAATTAACTAATTATTTAATTTTGTTTTATGTATATTTATAAAACTGCACATGAGGAGTATAAATTTCTTGATGCATTATTAACCAATCACCATGATCACCATTTCTAAAGAGAACGTGCAGCATTGTTCATTGGTTCACTGAGCGGCTGTTTTATGGGACACTGTCACTGAGATTGGGACATTGCCACTGAGGTTGGGACATTGTCACTGTGGTTGGGACATTGCCACTGATGTTGGGACATTGTCACTGACGTTGGGACATTGTCACTGAGGTTGGGACATTGCCACTGAGGTTGGGACATTGTCACTGAGGTTGGGACATTGTCACTGAGGTTGGGACATTGTCACTGTGGTTGGGACATTGCCACTGAGGTTGGGACATTGCCACTGAGGTTGGGACATTGTCGTTGGGACATTACCACTGAGGTTGGGACATTGCCACTGAGGTTGGGACGTTGCCACTGAGGTTGGGACATTGCCACTGACGTTGGGACATTGTCACTGAGGTTGGGTCGTTGCAACATTGAATTTATTAGTATTTATAACATATTGGTTGCTTAAAAATAATATCCAGTATAGCAGTATCCAGTCCTTGGGAATGTTCAAAGTGCTTTTACACATCACACTCTGACCTGTTCATTCCAATGCCATCTCGACTTCTCTGGGAAGCATTCAGCCATGCTGTAATTACTGCAGCAATTATAACAACGTGGGATGAATGAAACTGCCAAAGCTTTGAAATGGCAGCAAGACGATTCAAACCCGAATTCTCTCAATTTGAGAGTCCGGCATTCTAACCACTACACTACCACGCCTCATTTTTAAATAAAAATAATAAAGAAAATTTCTACATTTTAATTATACATATATACACGAGTGAACATTGTTGTACATTTCTTTGCAATACTTACTAGTGTACTGTGTTATTTATGTTCTTTTTTCAACTTTAAAAGCAGTTTGGTTTTTCCAGGGAGAGGCAGTGAGGATGTCCCGGCTGCTTCCTATGGGTCTGAGCAGGGAAGATGTTGAGGATTTGCTGGAAGAGACTGCCCAGCAGCTTCCCCAGGGGACAACGGCCTGCTTCCACCATCGTCCCTTCCTTTGGTGTCTCCTTGACCTGAACCATATGGTCCAAAGTCAGGACCTTGAAGCAATGGAAGCTCCCTTTGAGTTGACAACATAACACAGGATATTACCTCAACATCTTGACTACGGAAACTGTCTTTCAGTTATGTTGGTCCTGTGAACAAAAATAGTTATGAAATGTGGATCTACCTTTCATATTTGGTTCATTTTATTCTACTTGGTATGGTGAGCCTCGCCTCGTGTGTTATAGTGGGGTAGGCCAGTATTGTCCTATGACATTATCAAAAACGCCTAAAAGAATGGTTTAACAACCCTAAAAATGAGGAGATTAAGAAGAGATCCAACAGAAGTATTAAAATATAGTTATGAAAATAGAAGTTCTCACTTATGGAAGATAGAAGAACTGGAGAACACAAAATAACATTAGTTGAGGAACAGTGTAGACAGTGTAGATTATATATCAGAAAGTATTCAATCTCACGGATAAATGAATGGAACAAATTGCCTATTCATTATGAAAATGCTAATTGTGTGAATACATTTTAAAACAAAATTGAAAAATATGTTGGAGGGGGCTTTCTTCCTTGTCCACTTGTCATCCAAGCACTGTTTTAGCTTTTGAAGGCAATCTTTTCAAATAAAAGTGCTATATGCCGAGAGCAATATCCCATAAATTCATAATGGGTATTGTTCTTGTAAACACATTTTTTTTCTTGTAAACACAATTTTAGACGAAAATCATAAATGACAAACAACAATTACATATATAAAAGGACAACTCGGTGAATCAAGCATTTGCCCACCCAGCGTCTGAATGAACATGAATAATAGTTAATTTTATTTATGTGGGACAATGCTACTTGCTAATGTTATTGACTCGGAATCGTGGCTAGTTTGCTGAAGTCAAAAGTACAAGTCAGATGTATATTTGTATACGAGCTTTTATAGAAAGCCAACTGATTATGCAAGAATACGATATGCATATATAATATAAAACGACATCATCAAATCTAGGTAATTGAAAATTCACCAACTAAAAGGTGGGAGAACCGACCACACGCAGGTGGAGGACCCCACCATTCTACAAACAACAAGGGTAAAAACCTTGTGTACATGTTATTACCTACAACAAAGGGGAAAGCGTCAGTACCTGACCTCGCCCTAAAACCTCTGTTGATGATTACGATAGAATATGCCAACAACAGATCACTGTATATTTAACTATAAAGTATGAATATTATGATAATAGATCCACACATCTGACAAGTATGCAGACATTATTTTGAACCTCCCATAACAGCCAGTCAGTAAACCGACCCACTTAGAAATCTTAATTAAACAGGTGCAGATGGGGTAGGAGGGTGGGAAACAAATTTTTAGAAGAGAGTAAAATGTTTACCTTTGACTCTTGAAAATATTGAAAGCGAGGCTGATCGTAGGATTGGATTAAATGGTTACGTGTTTTAGTCGGCCTAGAGGGTTATTTAAAAATAGGAACCTGGCCGTATTGCTCACATAAACGCCGTTTGATTTTCAATCAAAAGGTGTTTTTATGTGGGACAATGCTACTTGCTCATGTTATTGACTCGGAATCGTGGCTGGTTTGCTGAAGACAAACGTACAAGTCAGATGTATGTTTGTATACGAGCTTTTATAGAAAGCCAACTGATTATGCAAGAATACAATATGCATATATAATATAAAACGACATCATCAAATCTAGGTAATTGAAAATTCACCAACTAACAGCAAAGGTGGGGGAACCGACCACACCAGGCCAATTCTGTAATGGCCAATTTCAGAATGGCTCCCCCCACCCCACCTTTAAAATACTTTAGTTGCCCTTTAATCGTTTAGATGAACATGTTAGTTGACTGAAATTACCCTTAACTTAATTTTTTTAGATAATCCCTTGATGGTTTCAGCTGACCCTTATTTTATTATTTTTGCGATTAAGCTTAGGTTTCTAATATAATATAACTTTGCATTTTGAGATTTCCCCTAAGTTGTTTGATATGACTCTTTAATTTGATCAAATGATGACAAGGTATTTCTTTTTTAAGAATTTTTAGTTATCACTTAAATAATTGTTTGAGATGATCCCTTATTAAGTGTAGATTACCTCTTTTATTTGCTGAGGTGACTTTTTTAACGACCCCCCTTCCTTACCACTCTGTATGACTCGGTCCTATTTGCCAACATGTAGTTACTGCTGTGCGTTACCTGGGAGGTTATATGAACGGCATTCCATATGTCCTCTCAGAAAACATGCGGCTCACTCGTTCTGAGATTCCTATGTTAATCATACGTTTGTGAACGTCGAGTGGGTGTCAGCAGGAGGATCAGGATGATGAGGCTGAGGATGTCATTGTCTTCGTCCTCATAATCGTAATAATGATCACCCTCATTGTCATCATATTCGTCATCATCATTATCACAAAGACCGCTTAATTGTCTTCATTTTCTTCCTCACCATCATCATAACCATTTATCACCCTCATCATCACCGTCGTCATCATCGTTATCATCACCATTATCATCTTCATCACCGTCATAATCATCATCAGTGTTATCATCGTCACTAAGATGACCCCTTAATTGTCATCATCATCATAATCTTTTATCACCCTAATCATCACTTTCTACATCATCATTATTAACATCATCATAATGATTATCATCATCATTTTTTTTACATTATTGGTAAATTTATTACATTACCGGTCGATTATTACATTACCGGTCGATTTATTACATTACCTGTCGATTATTACATTACCGGTCGATTATTACATTACCGGTCGATTATTACATTGTTGGTTGTAACAAGCGCGGAGAGCGATGGTCTAATGGTTATGGTTAGAGCACCCTCTTGTCGACCGAGAGGACGGTGGTTCGATTCCACCTCCGCCGTTTCGAAGCTTGGACAATTTTGTTCACGCCACTTTGCCCGTGTCTTTCGGAAGAGACACTAAAAGCCGTTGGTCCAAACTCCTGCGTTAGCTCAAGATTGGGCTGTTTGGAGTATAACTACTTTAGACTTGAGCGCCGAACTGAATGTATACTCAACAACTATGGCATGCTAAATTATAAAAACGACTAATCGCCTAACACTGACGCAAGACATCCTTTACATCGCTCGTAGTCATAATAAAATACAGATATTCAGTGAGGTAAATAACTTAGCGTCTATGAAATTGGTTAAATAAATAGCATTGCACGATAGAAAGGCACTAAAGACGTCGAATATATGAGTTGCATTGTTAACAGAACATTGAATAGAACAGAAAACCTCAAGGTGTTTGCTGCGTATATTGATTATTTAATATTAGATAATATTCTTTTTCACTGCTTCATTATCAGCATCAACAGCTGACCTTACTGGTGTCAGAAACAGATTTTGTTAATAAAAACCATGGACAGACCTCGAGAACACGAAGGCCATTGCATTTTTTTATACTGAAATTCAGGGGCCTGGTAATACCATCAAAAGTATAAGCTTAGCAACATTGCACTAAAAGCGAGAAGGATTGATCAATAAAAATAAATACAACAAAAGAAAGAAAAAAAAACATGAAAATAACGCTACGCCCTACTAGATACATCACCTCACTGGGCGTGCCGTTCACCCACACTTTATGGGCTTGGTGCTGCGGTAGTGAAAGCATCATTGAAACGGGTTGGTGATTTTATTAACTGGGTTTTTCACCACCACCAGTTCTCTGATAGACCTTGTCAGCAGGGAATAGTTCAATACACATGCCGGTGCTAGGTGCTTAGCCATTGTTAGGAACATGTTTTATGTACACGCTATCACATCAGGCATACATTGACAACGTGAGTTGTGACTGGACCGTGATCCTTCTAGCTTTGTTTGCCAGGACCCTGATCGTTCTAGCGTTATTCGCTAGGACCCTGATCGTCCTACATTTGTTCGCCAGGACAGGTCATGTTACAGTTGAACACCATATATAACACCATATATTATTACTACGGATTCGATAATGACTAGTCGTTTTTCCACCAGAAATATTATCAGATTCTTCTGAACCAATGTAGCTTACAGGTAGACAAACATATTAGTATATAACTCTAAATAATTACCTTTGTGTTGTTTAAGTATATCAACAGTTGGTAGATCAAAAGCGAGTGGACGTCCACGTCTGGTAGGAGATACTGCCAGACTGCCCCAAAAGTGCATTTATATTTTATATATATATATATATATATATATATATATATATATATATATATATATTAATATATAGATAGGGATTCACGGTTACGCTCCCTGGAGATTAGCTCGCACTCAATTCGCTCGCTGTTTCTATCTTTGTCCGACAGGTAGAAAAGCATATTAGTAAATAACTCTAAATGACTAAGATTGTGTTTTTTAATATATCGCCAGCTGCTAGAGCAGAGGCCACTGGACCAAAGAGGTGAAGGAACATAACAAGAGACTGCCCCCAACGTTAGCCTAGTAATATATATATATAGATTGTTGCTTCGCTAGATGGGTTTCAGGTCCTATTAACCCCATATTTCTCACTCGCATATGCCAAAAAGAACATAGCACAGTTGAATTTCATTTAATTTATTTTAAAAGCAACATAATTCACTCATTCTACCGGTATCTTGACTATAATTCTATGACAACAACAACGATGTCAATTCAGTTTCGACATACTTCTACATTCAGGATACATTAACACATATTGGCATATGAAATACTTAATATATGGCGATTTCAATTGTAACACTAGTAATACAATTCACAATAATACTTACTATGAACATCAGTTCGATGAACATAATATAACTACAATCCTATACATGTCATCACGAAATTAATTATTTGTAAAATACCCTCAGACAATATACTATGACATAGTTATTGTAACTCCAGAAAAGGAAGGGCAATGAATCACCTGGAGTGGATGGAATTCATTCCAAGACTACTAATGGAAACAGTAGAACAAATTAGTATACCACATGCAGGAGTGTTCAACTTATCATTAAAATAAGGGGGTGGTTCGTTTTGAATTATTTAAAAAGGTTTCGAGAAATAAGTCAGATACCTACAGACCAGTGAGTTTAACATCAGTGATTTGTAAATTATTAGAAAGGTTAATTAAAGACCATATGGTGGACTTTCTTGTTAGGCATAAATTATTAAATCCATCTCAACATGGATTCCTAAAAGCGAGGTCATGCTTAACAAATATGTTATGTTTTTTGGAAGAAATCACTAAGTGGCAAGACGAGGGATCGCCAGTAGATATTATATACTTAGATTTTTAGAAAGCTTTTGACAAAGTGCCACATGAAAGATTACTACTTAAAATAAAAGCCCATGGCATTGACTGGATAGAACAATGGTTGACTGACAGAAGACAGCGTGTTGTAGTAGATGGGGATATATATATATATATATATATATATATATATATATATATATATATATATATATATATATATATATATATATATATATATATATATATATATATATATATATATATATATAAATGGTCTGAGAAATAGCAGATGTTATTAAATTTTGGAAAATGTAAATGCCTACATACAAGACACGGAAACTTGGGTGAAAACTATAAAAAGAAGCTTGAAAGAATACAGAGGAGAGCAACTAAAATTATTTCAGAACTGAGAGACCTTAGTTATGAAGAACGACTGAAAGAATGTGGTTTAACACCCCTAGAGACAAGGCGGTTAAGGGAGATCAAATTGAAGTTTTTAAAGATATTAAATGGGTATAAAAATATTTATAGAAATGTTTTCTCACTCAAGAAAGATAATAGAACGAGGTAACATTGCTAACGGATCAGTGCATATTGGATATCATGAAGTACTCGTTCTCATGGAGTGCAGTCAATGAATTGAACACATTATCTACATATTGTATAACTTCTAGCAGCGTAAATATGCTTAAAAACTAGATTGACACATCTCAGGAGGACGGATTACACTTACATTAAAAATATTGGACTCTCGAAAAGCCAATGGCTTCCTAGTCCACCTTGCCACCTGTGCCGTTGCCTTGGATAGCAATCTTGCTAAATGACGTCTACAACTTGTCATCCCGGCATTTATCTTCCACAGAACGTTAGTATAAAATGTACTTATCTACTCGACATATTTTTTATTTTTATTATCTCGTATTTCCCGGACAATAAAATATTTACTGAAAATACAGCGACTTCGCATTTTTTATTATTAAAATGTCAAAATATGAAATTGTTCTGCACATACCACATAACCTATATTTTTCTGTACAAAACCTGTGAAATTAAAGTTAATATGGTTTCCAATCCATGCCACCTTTGTTATTTCTAAGTTTATTCATGGGGTTATTGCCACTAAATAGCGAAAGGCATCCAGAGGCATTTATTGACATATTTCAGAATGCGCATACACTGCTGACACGTCTTCGTGGTAAGCGATTATCTATCGAAAGAATGCAACGACAGAGAGTTTACGAAATGTTGAAATTCATCAGTAATTAAGCGTACGCTAACGAAGCCCGATGATCGGGGGTGCAGGTTCTGGCGGTCGCAGAATGCCGAGAATGTCAACGATAAAAGCGGCGTGGGAATTCCTCGCAGTCGGAGTCACTGTCAGTTATGAGTTTACCAACAAGCCAGTAAGTGCGCATATCGCCTTTCCCCTACAAAGCCGAATAATGCATTCTAATTTCCGCAATTCTTATTATACGGCAATCTTGCTTTTTCTTCAGTAAACATTAGCATATGTGTTTACATGAATATATATATGTGTGTGTGTGTGTTTATTATCTGTTAATAATATATATCTGTTAATAATATATATATATACATATATATATATATATATATATATATATATATATATATATATATATATATATATATATATATATATATATATATATATGTATGTATCTGTTGATAATATATATATATATATATATATATATATATATATATATATATATATCAACAGATAATAAACAGATAATATATATATATATATATATATATATATATATATATATATTATCAACAGATAATAAACACACACACACATATATATATATATATATATATATATATATATATATATATATATATATATATATATATATATATATATATATATATATATATATCAACAGATAATAAACAGTAACATTTTCTTAATGAACTGCCGGAAAAGAGTGTATTTCCGTCAATGTAAACACATAATAATACAAGTTCAAAATTGCACGTGTCTATTCATATATGTCACTATATAATGCCAGTACGCACACGCACATGTGCACACACAGGTACAGACACACTACACCCACGCACGCACGCACGCACGCACGCACGCACGCACGCACGCACGCACGCATGCATGCACGCACACCACGCACGCACACAGACACGCACACACACCACACGCACGCACGCACACACACACACACACACAAACACACATACACGCACGCACGCACGCACGCACGCACGCACGCACGCACGCACACACACATATACACTACCTTCAAGTCAACTGTTCCTCTTTCTTTCATACGGAAGCCGCCATTCTCCATCAACTGAGCGTAGGTCGTCTCTGAGAGCTGAATCATCATCGCTTCTGACGTCGACTCCATGAGCGAGGCTACATTGACGGTGTCGCCAAAGAGACAGTACCGAGGCATCGTCAGTCCGACCACCCCGGCGACTACTGATCCTGTGACCGAGAGGCCGTTAGTTTCAATATATTCATAAAAATTGGTGTCCCGAAAGGTGTGCCCTGGTATGACCTTCGAATGCGAAAAGATACCATACAAAGGCGAAGAGACAGCTACTGAACTTGATATTTCACAGCGCATCACGGACTTGCTTACTGGCACCACTACAAGTTATATTTCAGCCGATGTTGAAAGTACACAATGATACAAGAAATAATTACTCTATATAGCATTCTTATTGTTAAAAAAATAGACGGTATTATAATTATGACCCATTGTTTCATGAACCAATTATCTTATTTGCCAGTTGGCGGTCGAGCCATACTGGCTGTGCCCTCAGTTTCTATGGCGTTGTAGAATAGCCAGTCACCGTGAATGTGTTTCCTTGCCTTATGTTCATATCAGTTGGGCATACTGTGTATGCTTTAGTTCTTTCGAAGTCCGTAGGTGGCAGAAATTCTGGTGAAATGGAAGCTACAGAATGCGACAAGTTTTGATGCTTTGCTTAGCAATTGTTTATGTTATTAGACTCGGTATTATGTGGTATACAATTCCTGTCGTGTATGTTCTAGTAGTAATATAGGCATATATCTTTATTAAGCTGCAGAAAGTATGAGATTTTGATCTTTTGGCTGGTTACCACGAAATCGGAGATCCGCATGTATAATAACGTGATTCCATCTGTCGGAATCTGTCAGCTACTGGAACAGCTCTATAAGCCGGACGATACAAGCCGGACAATATAAGCCGGACAATATGTCATATTAGATGCGTAAATGCTCCCTACTGCTCTACTATAATAACACATTTGCGAGTTTTGTTTCAGTTAATGCTATTTGGAGTGTGACATACTTCTCGAAAAATATCTTCATAATTTACAAGGAGAATATATCTTCGAGTATTGACGAATAATTCCTCTCAAATCGTATGACTGAATAGTTTTACTATTAAGGAGTACATCGATTACAAACCACATATGTTGCAATTTTAAATTTCATGTCCAATAATTGCATCAAAAGCCTATTAGTTATTCAGATATCAATCAATTCAGTGACCACTAAATGACATGATATTATGCAGGGGGGGGTACAGGCTTAACGTTTGATGCTGAATTTTATTAGTTTCTAACAATAGCGTGTCTTATATCTATAGGCACGCACTGTTGATTTTATTTACTACGGCTATGTGGGATATTGACATTTTTTCGTTAACTCCTAAGCAAGTTTAAAGACTTGCGTAAGCATGTGTATTCTTTATTCTACAGATTTCGCCAAAGCTAGCGCCATTGGTGCGTGACTTCCCACAGTTCGTGTCACGACTACTCCCGCGGCCCGTCCGGAAGCAGGTGTCACTGATCCTTGTTCTGCTTTGCCAGTGGATATCGGTCATGCTGTGGGCAATAGCAAGTTGACCGATCGAGAGCGTTTGGTCGTTTTGGACAATACCTGGACTCCTCCAGATGATTTTTAACGCATGGACGCGGCAAACTGATGAGGTAATATCTGGGCAGGCAACACATGTCCGGGGTGTATGGTGTGTTTCCATATTCTGCCTTGAAGAAAGGCTTACTTTGCAAGGCGTGCGTCCTCCTTGCACCACATGAAACTGGCGGGTGAAGCTAGATCGACTGGCCAAGTCGCTCATGCAGAAGCATGCACACCTGACTGGGCGGGATGGCCACTTGACCGCCCGTCTGGCCAATGTATTCCACGACGATTACGAAAACAAAGCTCGGGAATTCAGGGCGCGCGTTCGAAGTGATGCTGGTGACTTCACGCAACAACTCCACTCTTCATTTTTACTTCAGCGTGAACAGAATCGATCTTCCTTGAAGCGAATTCTGCAGTCGATCGACGTCCTCGAACGGCTCAGCTTGCTACTAAGAAGCCATCACTTTGCCGCTTCCAGGCAGCAAGACAGAGGCTGGTAGTGAGATCATCTATATCGAGTGGAACATACGTGCCCTTCTGCAGTTGATTGCAGATGATTACTTGCAATGATGACATACTTCGTAACCATATAATGAACACTGCACGAAATGCTACATACCTATCACCAGTGGCACATAACGCATTTATTGAGGCAATACCGAAGGTCATCGAGCGACAAATTGTTGCCGAGGTGTGTTCTCACTGCTGTCCGACGAAACAACAGATTTCTCCAGACAAGAGGAAATCAGTGTGTGTCTGCGCTACGTGTCTGACGGCACATTGAAGGAGAGACTATTGTGCTTCGCCAATACTCACGACCTCACTGGCGCTGGACTTGACGACCTCACCGGCGCTGGACTTGACGACCTCACTGGCGCTGGACTTGACGACCTCACCGGCGCTGGATTGACGACCTCACCGGCGCTGGACTTGACGACCTCACTGGCGCTGGACTTGACGACCTCACCGGCGCTGGACTTGCCGCTCAGTTGCTGGAGTGGACTCAACAAACAAGGCTACGATGTTGCCGCTGCCATGTCCGGGAAGAACAATGGCGTTCAGAAACACACCCGAGACACAATCCCTATTGCCGCACATGTGCACTGCTCGTCATATGACATGAAACTTTGTTTGACAAAGGCTGCATCAGTTCCACCCATTCGCTTGGCCGTCACTCAGATGCAAGAAGTAGCAGTGTTCTTCACTGACTCAAACAAGCGAATGTACGACTTGCAACAATTCATTAAGCAGGAATGCCCACAAGCGCCACATACGCGCCTTAAGAAACACTGGACACACGATGGGTAGAAAGCAGGCTGCAACTTTAGTGTTCAAGGAACTCTACCCTGCGGTTGTCGCGTCATTTGAGAACATTTCGAAATGGTTGGGTGATGCTTCTGGCAAAGCCGCAATGTATTTCCGTTGCATGGACCCCAGTTTCCTGCTCTCCGTGAAGGTCCTGCAAACAGTTCTCGAAGTCACGAAGCTACTATCTATCAAACTTCAGGGTGTATCTCAAGACATTCTGCGAGCAACGAATCAGTGCGAGACTGCGTTGACGTGTTGCAGAACTTTCGTAGAGGTGACACGTTTGACAGACTGTTTGTCCAGGAAGAGGAGGTCGATGGCAGATCAATCCAAATGCCGCGAATAACAAACATGGACAAACAAAGGCATCGTCCCAGCGTTCATGCCGACTCTGCTTTGGTGTATTACACGTTTTGTTCAATCCATTCCTGGACCACTGCATCGTACAGCTGCAGGAGCGCATCTACAGTGTCAAGGTCCTTCTCATCAGCGCATTCAAACCGGCCTTCTGTCTGGAGAGAGACCTCTCCCCAGTTGAGGAAGGGGTGATGATGTACTCCAGTTTCTGTCAGGAAACAAGATGGCTGCGAAGAAGGAGCTCATGCGTTGGCAAGCCTACTGGATACGCTAGAATTCGGCTAGCCAATCTGGCCAGATGTTCCACGCCCTGAGAGTTGCTACACAGCTGGGGACATACCCATGTATCGCGACTTTGCTGCGAATTTGTGCTACCCTCCTTGTCACACAGACTGCACCAGAGCGATCATTCAGTGCACTGAAGAACTACCTGTGATGTACGATGAATGAGCAACGCCTAAATGGACTTGCTCATATGTACGTCAATCGTGATATCAAATTGAACCACGCCGACGTCATCGATGAATTAGCCCATTAAATTATAAACTATTAAATTACTTAATGTTTGGTCAAGCATTAATTGAAGCTAAAATAGAAAATTTGAAAACTGACGAATTTAACCCTTGGTGAAATGTCGTAACTTCGATGATTTGAACAAAATAGGCATTTTGTTATTAAATCGACTGCGGGTGTTACATACACAAACTGTTCACACACTACATATTTGGAAACAAACGAACGGGATTTGTGATAGGCTAAATCAGAGGTTGGAGTTTTAATGTATTGTACGAACACGTTTTGATATAGCATAGGGACTAATTTGGTAACAGATGTACGTGACTCGTCCTAGTCTAGTGAAGATCCCACTTTGACCAAACCACATGTAATACAAGCACAGAGCATACAAATATGGATATCACTAATCCCGTTTAGACGTAAACTGTGTCCAATACCTGTGTGCACGCCAAAGCGTAACTTTAGCAGCATGCCAGGCCTGTGCCGGATCTTGAAGGAGGCTGCAGACACCATGAGGTCCAGAGCCGTGTTGGCGATCTCGGTCGCGTGTCTTGTGCCGTTGCGCAGGGGCAGACCAGAGATCACCATGTAGGCATCTCCGATAGTCTCCACCTTGTACACGTCATACTTGTCAATCACCTGAGATAGTAATCAGCGGATGATTGACTACACAGTTTTATTAAACGCGTTCACTCATAAAGGTTATTTAGAAATCGGTAAACAATGTTAAATAAAATTCTTGTTCTTGTTAAAGTTGACATAAATAAAACATTAACGGAACGTCCTTATATTTTAATTAAACATACGTACATGCATGCATATATATATATATATATATATATATATATATATATATATATATATATATATATATATATATATATATATATATATATATATATACACGTATACTTTCATATATAAATATATACGTACACACGCACATGCATACGTGCACACACACACACACACACAGTATTAGTATTAACAACCTGTTCATTTAGCGAATAGTAAGGATGCATTTTCTTTATAAAAATTGTATGTCGATTTTCCTGTTTAACAGATCTGTTTCCCGTTTTAGTGATAAGATTTCTTAAATAAAGAACAACTAGGACAAAGATGTACTGTCAAATATGAAATGTTTTACACGCGAGCGGTTTGTCCGCGTAATACAAATAGTCCTAATCCTAACAACAACAACAATTTTGGCCAAATATAGAACAGAAATTGCGAATGAATGAATGAAGAGATGAAAGAATTGTAATATGTTGTTACAAATGTTATTACAGCATCATTACAAATTTGACAAACTTTGTTAATTTTGTTTATATTGTTAGAAATGCTTTTAAAAGTTTAAAATGTAGTTAAGGTGTTATTAAAACGTGATTTAAACGTTCTTAAAAATATTTTCATAGATGTTTAAAATGTTGTTGATATGTGTTTAATGTTTAAAAAAGTGCTTAGATGTTGTTAAATTGTTGATAAAACATTGTTAAAAGTGCTGGTAAAATGTTGTTTCATGGAGTAGAAGGTTCACCTCATCGAAGAGTGTGTAGAGTTCGTTGAGCATGTTGATGATGTCCATGGGCGTAGATTCGGCCGCGAGCAACGTGAAGCCAAGAATGTCCGAGAACAGAATCGTCATACTGTCGAAGCATTCCGGTTGCACTTCCTCGCCGCGCGAAAGCTTCTCGGCGACCGGCTGCGGGAGAATCTTGTAGAGCAGCGACTCGGAGTTCTTCTTAGCCAGTTGCAGTTCCATGGTTCGTTCGTTGACTTTTTCTTCTAGGTTTAGAAGATAGCCTTCGACAGACTCCATCATGCAGTCGAGAACGTTTTTCTTGGAGGGGTTCGCCCGCTCCAAGGACTCCGAGAGATTCTGGAATGTTTGTCGTTTATCGGGGTCACTGGTCCATGCTTGCCGTAGGAGATCGTGTAGCTCTCGCGGGATGGCCTCAGTCAGTGGTGGACGAGCTCCTCTGTAGACGACGTTCTCTATCACCTGACCAGGATCCAGGCGCGACTCCATCTCGATGTACGGGTTCTCTCGGGTAAACACCTCGACGAGCAGAATGCTGAAATCGCGACGCGAGTTTGGTTATTTGAAAGGGTCAAACATGTCCAACTAACTAACATACATGCATATTGATAAATACGTCACATCACTCCATCTCTAATACTTTCATTGCCTTGTTTATTGGGTTAAGTTACTCGTGTATATAACTCGCATAAGTCAGTCACTGATATGCTCTATATTTAATTTATAAACAAAACTTTAAAACATAAAAAAATGCTCACGCTCATGCACTGCAATTATAAATGAATTTCATAACTTTCCGGCAAGGAATTCCAAACATCTAGGGTTTACTACTCTCTGACTGAAGCATCACTGCCTACATAACTTCATGCTTGTTTTGTTTATTTAATTGTTTACAATGACATCTGAGATGCATGCTAAAACAACTGACATAGGTATCCATTCTCCTTACCAGGTAATAACTTAAATGTCTTAACCATATCTCCACATAATCTATGTTATTCTAATCTATATCGTTTTAGTCTTGTTAATCTTTCCTCATACTAAAAATCCTTAAATCCTAGAAGCTGCTTAGTTGCTTATCAAGCATTACACTGTATGTTGCTGTATTTAGGCAAATATTGCGGCAACAATTGCGAACCTGAAGCTGTAGATATCACATGGCTTGGTCGGTCGAAGTTGCGAACGCACCACCAGTTCAGGCGCTACGGCATATTGGATGCGGGTGTCCACCTCTACTTCTTCATTTTCAGTGACGGTGGCGGCGACTTGAGAAAGGTCTCGAACTTTCTGCATTCTGGACACGTGCGTGTATTCCCAGTCGGCGATCTTGACGTTCCAACGCGAGTCGGTGAAGCAAGACATGGTCGACAAGCTGCCGTGGACGATGTTGAGACTGTGCAAGTATTTCATTCCGGAGGCGACGTCCGCCGACATCGAGAATTTGAAGTGATCATCCAACTTGAAGTTTTTGTTCTGGTACAGAATAGCTTATATTATTTCGCAACAGTACAGGTACAAGTAAAGAGTTGTTCTTTCCAACACCAACGCGACTGTGAAATTAATTCATAACTGGGCGGCTTCAGTTCGAATGTTGCAAGGATACTCCGTGTCCTATATATACTCCGTGTCCTATATATTATAGTATATATATCAAAATTAGTTGTAACAAAAACAGCATATTTCATAAATGCGTTTCGAATTGTTATCCGATCGAAACTGTTTTAATGCCAACGAAACTGCAAATATCTCCTGCAGATAGCAAGTGCATAAACACTTACTTGATGCAATACACATTTGCGCAATGACACGTTTGACTGAAGTGTTACAATTGACCCCAATGCGGGGCAAGTTGTAACAGCCAGCGGTGCAAGTTGTAACAGCCAGCGGGGCAAGTTGTAACAGCCAGCGGGGTAAGTTGTAACAGCCAGCGGGGCAAGTTGTAACAGCCAGCAGGGCAAGTTATAACAACCAGCGGGGCAAGTTGTAACAGCCAGCAGGGCAAGTTGTAACAGCCAGCGGGGCAAGTTGTAACAGCCAGCAGGGCAAGTTGTAACAACCAGCGGGGCAAGTTGTAACAGCCAGTGGGGCAAGTTGTAACAACCAGCAGGGGAAGTTGTAACAGCCAGCAGGGCAAGTTGTAACAGCCAGCGGGGCAAGTTGTAACAGCCAGCGGGGCAAGTTGTAACAGCCAGCGGGGTAAGTTGTAACATATATGTTTACCATTGCGCCAAATAGTAACATACCAGTATACAAAATTAATGGCTTTGAATTGCTTTAATACATATCTAGGATATATGATTAGCTTATAAAACTTAAAACTGTTTCCTCAACTGATTTAGCCTATCGTAAATCTGGTTCATTGGTGTCCAAATATATAGTGTGTGAATAGTTTATATAACACCCGCAGTCGATTTAATAAAAAATGCCTATTTTTTTTCAAATCATCGAAAGAATTTACTTTAGTCGGTAGATCTGGTAAGGATCAAAATAGTGGATATCCAAAATGGTACACACTATGTGGGTCAATGCTGATCATGGGCGTGACCTACATCCTCTCGCCGATCACATGACAAAGTTACGAAATTTAACCAAGGAACAAAATCGTGATTTTTCAGCATTTCGATTTTCACTCCAGTAAATGCTTCAACAAGCATTTACTAATTTAATAGTTTGTCTGATGATTTCACAAAAACTACACACAAAAGTTGCACAAACGAGCTAGCATGTTGCAGTGGATACTAGGTAGGTTTGGTTTTTCACATACTTAATTTGAAATGAGACTACAAAAAAATCGAGTTGAGTAAGTATCTTTAATAGGCCCTACTAAAAAATGAATATAAAAAGTAATGGGCAGATGCGTTTATTAATCGCTCTCCCCCCCCCCCCGAATCACAATGGATGACACTTTCCCAACCCAACACCCCGAGTGATATTTTTCGCATGATACTGGTATGTTACAAGTTGTCCGGGGAAAATGTTACAACTTTCCCCAGCACCAGCTCATCAACAACACTTGTAAATACATTAAATATACTTAAAACACCGTTTAACAGCCTATGTAATAGCTAGAGCATATATTCTTGAGTAGAACTACCAAAAAGTCATGTCAAGTCATGTGCACATAAACCCTTAACAAATAGTATAGAAAATTACCGTCTTTTCTTTACTGTGGCGTTGTTTTTTTCTCTCCAACGGATCCATGAGAGATCGCATGTGACATGTTTAAATCTATTTGTTAACATACTGATACCTTACGAAATAACTTGCATTAGTAGTTTCGACTGTACTACTTCTGTTATAACCCGAGTTACATCCAGCCTCCGTCTTCCCTACTGACCTCGAGGATATCTCGCAGGACTCCTTTTGAGCAGTATTCCGACACCAAAACGTACAGACCGTTGCTCTCTGTGACGCCAAGGAAGCGCATGACGTTCTGATGACGCACCGAAGACTTCATCCACAGCAGCATCTTCTGCATGCGTTTGTTGTACACGTACCCAGGCCCGATCGGGGCCGGGAGGAGGGCAACGGTGTGATCCTGTCGATACAACGATCAGTTGCATAATTGAATCGGAGTCATTTAATAATAATAATAATACAAATAACACAACATCATATATAATCATAATACTAACAATAACAAAAACAACACCGAAAGGGTAAAGGTAATTTCGAAATCGATAAACAATGTTAAATAAAATTCTTGTTCTTGTTAAAGTTGTCAACAGATAGATGAATATGTTAAAGAAACACGCGCTGACTCTGCCTTACAAACCTTATAATTTCCGACCTTGATAGAGCCAGTTATCCACCGCGATCCATTCCCGGTGCTGTCTGTAAACACGCTCTTGCAGCGGAGCCCGGGCGAGCGACTGAAGAGAGTGGAGCTACGTAACTCTTCAACGGGGATCAACTCGATGTCGTCGTACGGTATCTCCCACTCGCGGCTGTACAGGGCTCGGTTCAAACGGAGGTGCTCCCGAGCTATATGAATGGTCAGGCCAATAACAATGAAGATTGCTGTGGGAGTCAAAATCATCGTGATTATCATCCAGTCCGCATTTAGAGCATTCCTGTCGCTCTCTTCTTGGTTCACCAGCGCCTTCACTAGTGAGTTGTCGCACGTGAACTTTTCTAGAACATCTGTGGGGGCCAATGTCCATATGTTGTGTCACCGACGTTTCTGATAATGTTACTTTGATATATCACATACATGAACCCGTAGCTAATATCCTCACATAGGACGATAAAGAATGTGTAAATGCTAGCATTTATAAACAAAATAGACTAATATCTCAGGAGGGCAGGTTACACGCAGATAAGTAATGGTTTAACTCCCTATAAACCAATTGCTTCACAGCAGACATAATTATTATACTACCGATAAATCAATTGCTTTACAGCGGACGGAATTATTATAATAGAATTACTCATTTCGGTGAATGTATAAAGGTTTATTTTAAATTCTAAATATTCCTAGCATGACTGTTTGCTTATACACCTGGAGCACCCAGTAGGAACTTATACACCTGGAGCACCCAGTAGGAACTTATACACCTGGAGCACCCAGTAGGAACTTATACACCTGGAGCACCCAGTAGGAACTTATACACGTGGAGCACCCAGTAGAAACTTCTACACCTGGAGCACCCAGTAGGAACTTATACACGTGGAGCACCCAGTAGGAACTTCTACACCTGGAGCACCCAGTAGAAACTTATACACCTGGAGCACCCAGTAGGAACTTATACACGTGGAGCACCCAGTAGAAACTTCTACACCTGGAGCACCCAGTAGGAACTTATACACGTGGAGCACCCAGTAGGAACTTCTACACCTGGAGCACCCAGTAGAAACTTATACACCTGGAGCACCCAGTAGAAACTTATACACCTGGAGCACCCAGTAGGAACTTATACACGTGGAGCACCCAGTAGGAACTTCTACACCTGGAGCACCCAGTAGGAACTTCTACACCTGGAGCACCCAGTAGGAACTTCTACACCTGGAGCACCCAGTAGGAACTTCTACACCTGGAGCACCCAGTAGAAACTTCTACACCTGGAGCACCCAGTAGGAACTTATACACCTGGAGCACCCAGTAGGAACTTATACACCTGGAGCACCCAGTAGGAACTTATACACCTGGAACACCCAGTAGGAACTTATACATCTGGAGCACCCAGTAGGAACTTATACACCTGGAGCACCCAGTAGGAACTTATACACCTGGAGCACCCAGTAGGAACTTATACATCTGGAGCACCCAGTAGGAACGTATACACCTGGAGCACCCAGTAGGAACTTATACACCTGGAGCACCCAGTAGGAACTTATACACCTGGAGCACCCAGTAGGAACTTATACACCTGGAACACCCAGTAGGAACTTATACACCTGGAGCACCCAGTAGGAACTTATACACATGGAGAACCCAGTAGGAACTTGGCTGATCACAATACCTACCACGGGCAACTCGCTGTCGCAGAGCGTCGTTCAACGGAATCATTCCGTTCTCAACGCAGAGTTTGTTGGCGTCCTCGGTAGATGTCAGCCACTTGATGTAACGATACAACTCCATGGCAGAACTACAATTCTTCGTTATCTTCATACGTATGACAAGGTACGTGTATGCGATGAGAGGATACGACAACGCCCCCTTGCTGTCAACCAGATCAGCGTTGAAGCGTTCATCAAATGTTCCGTGTCCTGCTTTGACGACTATCTGTGCCGTTTCGAAAGATGGAGCTACCAGCTTGCCGGCTTTATTGACAATCTTGCTACGTGTTATTCCCAAGTAACGGGTCGCCAGCAGCGAGATGTAGGATATGGAATATTTGACCGATGTAACTATTCCAGACACGCCGAGCGAAGTTCTGGCGGAAATCCAGCGACTACTACTGTTCCAAGACCGGCTTGAGAAATCACTTATGTTCAAGCCGTGGCTGAAAGCATTTCGGCATTTGTCAAAGATGCTATAACGGATACAACAAAGATACTATAACGGACACAACAAATCGCAGTTCAACATTTCACAGTCCATGTGTCACACTTATCTTATCACTTACAACCGCGAGTCGTGTTCTTTTACACGCACACCACATATTCGTGCACGTACACGCATGTACACCACGCACGCGCAGGAATACACACACACGCACGCACGCACGCACGCACGCACTCAACAAAGGCAAACGGTAACGACCATGTGGTTTTCTTTCTGAAAAACTGAACAACATTTATAAATTAATATATGTGCCAACAACCAATACCACCAGGTTCATTTATTTCTTACTGACCTGAACCAACCAAACTTTTGGCGCCACCTGACGTCAAACGCACTCAACGCCCTCGTGAAGATTTCCGTTGTCCCGGATACGTCTGACCTCACCACGACCCGGATGGGTTCCCTGGGCAGGTCAACGCCTGGGTTCACACTGTTGAAATCGGGGTCAGACCATGACGTATACGTGCCGTTGTAAATGCCAACGAGGAGCTCTCGCGTGAGGTTCAGGGATTGGATGCCAGGCAGGTTGACGATGATAGCGACAGCGCTGTGAAGAGTTTGTTAGAAGACATAACTTACTGATGAAACCATTAAGATTATGCAATTGTATTTCTGAAATCATTAAGATTTATACAATTGTATTTTTGAAATCGCAACAATTAATAATGCAAGATAACCGCAAAAGCATAAAATAACATGTGTGTGTGTGTGTGTGTGTGTGTGTGTGTGTGTGTGTGTGTGTGTGTGTGTGTGTGTGTGTGTGTGTGTGTGTGTGTGTGTGTGTGTGTGTGTGTGTGTGTGTGTGTGTGTGTGTGTGTGTGTGTGTGTGTGTGTGTGTGTGTGTGTGTGTGTGTGTGTGTGTGTGTGTGTGTTTGTGTGTGTGTGTGTGTGTGTGTGTGTGTGTGTGTGTGTGTGTGTGTGTGTGTGTGTGTGTGTGTGTGTGTGTGTGTGTGTGTGTGT